>CANXYC010084049.1:0-45434 GCA_948193065.1 Aleurites moluccanus | reverse complement strand
GTTTCCTTTCCAACTTTTTGAATTTCTTCCAACCTAAACACATTTTTGTTACTAATTAACATCAAAGAACATCTTAAGAACATAATTAAACCAAAAGAATGGTAAAATCACTTACTTTTCCAATAGTTCTTCCAAAACTTTAAAGCTTTGATTTATCAACTTTTCTTGGTTTTTCTTTGAATCTAAGGATAGATTTGTGTTTAGAATGATGGAATTAACAAGTTCAAATCAAGAAATAAAAGAAAACAACTTGTTTTGGTGAAGATTCAAGGTGGCCGAAATCTAACAATGGAGGAAAGAGAAAGTTGAATGGTGAAATGGCTAAAAATGATGAAGGGGTGGAAAAAATCCAACTAAAAATCAATGGCATAATCCTATATATTGAGCTTATGGTAAAAATTGTGAAACCTAGCTTATTAACCATTCAATTCTTGATCTTTTCATCCAATGGTTTGATTTAGGTTAACCTAAAATGATACCATAGGCTTGTATACACCAAATAAGTCCATATTTTAAAGGAAAAGACTAAACTATCCTTAGTTCAAATGGAATACCTATCCGAGCAACTTTGCCCGGAATTATTTTTTATCTACTTTAATCTTTCAACAATAATTCAAATGACCTTTATACTGCTATTTTCATGTCATAATATTCTCTTTTATCATCAAATATAATGTTAATTTCTATAAATAACTCAAGGGGTGTGAAATGACCATTTTGCCCCCAATTCACCAAAAACTCAATTTTACCTTATTTCTTCCTAACAGCTTTTAAACCCCCTCTATTCATTTAAACACATCATATAACATGCATACCAATCAAATTCAAGCAGAAACACATAAAAATTCACAAATTTCAAGTCAAATCAAAATTCCCCCTAGGTTACCCTTTGTGGCTCAAGTTTTAGGTTTAACTGAGGTGTTACATTCTACCCCCCTACAAATAAATTCTTCCCCGAATTTACTTTCAGGTTATAGGGTGGAATAAAAACCTGACTCATGAAATAAGTGAGGGTACTTGTGTCTCATCTCAGCCTTACTCTCCCAAGTACATTCCTCTATACTTCTGCTACGCCACAGTACTTTAACCATTGGAATACTCTTATTCTGAAACTGTCTAATCTGATGATCCACAATCTGTACTAGGACTTCCTCAAATGATAATGCTTCATCAATTTCAATCTCTTGAGGTTGAAGCACATGGGACTGATCTAGAACATACTTCCATAGCATAGAAATGTGAAACACGGGATGCACATGACCCATATTAGGTGGAAGAGTTAGTCTGTAAAAAATATTACCAACCCGATCCAAAATCTTAAAGGGTCCAATATACCTTGGTGACAACTTGTCTTTCTTTCCAAATCTCATCACTCCTTTCATAAGAGAGATCTTCAAAAATACATGGTCAGCCACTGCAAACTGTACCTCTTTTCTTTTTTGATCCACATAGCTTTTCTGTCTGCTGAAAGCAGTCTTTATTCTCTGCTGTATAATAGGAATTTTCTTCATTGTTTCTCTGATCAGATCTAGCCCTTTTAACTGTTTTTCACCTGGTTCCGCTTAACATATAAGTGATCTACATTTCCTGCCATACAAAGCTTTATATGGTGCTATCCCAATGGTAGAATGATAACTATTATTGTAGGCAAACTCTATCAGTAGTAAGAAGCGATCCCAACTGCCTTTTAAATCTAACACACACAACCTCAAAATATCCTCCAATGTCTGAATAGTACCCAATGCAATGTAGTACCCAATGTTGTGCTGAAATGCAATGTAGTACCCAATACCTCCTGGAATTTCTGCCAAAATCTGGAGGTGAACTGAGTACCTTTGTCAGATATAATCACTGATGGAACACCATGCAACTGTACAATTTTGTCCATATAAAGTTGTGCGTACTGTGCAGCTATATAGGTTGTCTTTATTTCTAGGAAGTGAGCTGACTTGGTTAATCTATCCACAATCACCCACACTGAATCATACCCCTTTTGTGATCTTGGCAAACCTACTACAAAATCTATCGTTACATGTTCCCATTTTCACTCTGGTAGCTGGATCTCTTGAAGCAAACCTGAAGGTTTCTGATGCTCAAATTTCACCTGCTGACAGGCTAAACACTTGGAGACATACTTTGCGACATCACCCTTCATGTTTGGCCACCAATAAAGTTCCTTTAAATCATGGTACATTTTTGTTATCCCCGGATGCACTGTGTAAGGACAGTAGTGAATTTCTTTCAGGATTTGCTCTTTGATCCCTTTAACATCTGGAACACACAATCGACCCTTACATTTTAATACATCTCCCTCAACAGAAAAGTCTGGGGCTTTACCATTTTGATCCAAGTCTTTGATCTTAACATACTATGGATCTTCATTCTGGGCACTCTTTATCTCATTTATTAGCAAAGATTTCAACTGAAACTGTGCTATCAACACTGTCTTCTGCCCTGTGATTCTAGATCCAAAGTTAAACCCTTAGCCATCAACTCCCGCAATTCTCGTACCAAGGGACTTTCTGAAACAGTCACATGTGATAAACTTCCCATTGATTTCCTACTAAGGGCATCTGCCACCACATTTGCTTTTTCAGGGTGATACAAAATCTGACAGTCATAATCCTTTAGTAATTCGACCCATCTCTTTTGCCTCAAATTCAGTTCTTTTTGCTGTAAGATGTACTGTAAGCTCTTATGATTAGTATATACTTCATATTTCACCTCATACAAATAATGTCTCCATATCTTCAAAGCAAAGATTACTGCTGCCATTTTAAATCATGTGTGGGGTAATTCACCTCATATTTCTTCAACTGACGGGAAGCATAAGCAATTACTTTCCTGTCCTGCATCAAAACATAACCCAAACCAATCCTCGAAGCATCGCAGTATATAGCAAAACTGCCTGCCTCGGAAGGAAGAGTTAACACTGGTGCAATGATTAAACAAGTCTTAAGAGTTTGGAAACTCTTTTTACATTCATCATTCTATTGAAACTTCACCTGTTTTTGAGTTAACTTGGTCATTGGTGCAGCTTTTCTGGAAAAGTCTTTAACAAATCGGCGGTAATACCCTGCCATACCAAGAAAACTCTGTATCTCAGTGACTGTAGTAGGATGTGGCCAATTAACAACTGCTTCAACTTTCTGTGGATATACTTTTATACCATCTTTGCTAACAACATGCCCCATAAATACTACCTCTGTCAACCAGAACTCATATTTTGAGAAATTTGCATACAACTGATGATCTCGCAATATCTGTAATGTGATTCTGAGATGCTCCTCATATTCTTATCTAGTTCTGGAGTACACCAAGATATCATCAATGAAGACAATTAAGAATTTATCCAAAAATGGCATGAACACCCGATTCATCATATCCATGAATGCTGCTAGAGCATTTGTCAACCCGAATGGTAGCACTAAAAACTTATAGTGCCCATAACGAGTTTTAAAAGTTGTCTTTGAAATGTGCTCACCTTTAATCCACAATTGATGGTATCCTGACCTCATATCTATTTTGGAGAAGAAATAAACTCGTTGTAACTGATCAAACAAATCATCAATCCTGGGCAAATGACACTTATTCTTCACTGTCACTTTGTTCAACTGCCGGTAATCAATACACATCCGCAGTGACCCATCATTTTTCTTCATAAACAACACTGGTGCTCCCCAAGGTGAACTACTGGGTCGAATAAAACTTTTATCGCACAATTCCTGTAACTGCTTTTTCAACTCCTTTAGCTCTAGTGGTGCCATTCGATATGGTAGAATTGAGATAGGATCAGTACCAAGATATACCTCAATCTCAATCTCAATCTTCCTGTCTGATGGCAGTCCTGAAAGATCATCTGGAAATACATCTAAAAATTCTTTCACCACTGGAATCTGCTCTAACTCTTTAGATACCCCTGTAAGGTCAATCACTAATGCTAAATAAGCAATATATCCCTTTTTCATCAACCTCTCTGCCTGTACTATAGATACTAATCCCAATATGTGACTGTTAGTCTCCCCCTGAAAAATAAACTTTTCCTGTCTATCGGGTCAAAATTTTATCCTTTTCAATGCATAATCTGTTGGATTTGTGCCCTAAAGACCAATCATCAGATGATTGTTTTTGGTACATTTTATATCATGATTTATATATATGGCTTTCGTTACTATGATTATTTGAATAACTGCGTAATATAAATTATTATAATAATGTCCCTAGAATAAAATATTCTAAAAACATCTTTAGCCAAGTATTATTGTAAAATGGGATATCAATAATACGTCGAGACTAGTATGTGTAGTGACTGATGACAACAGTCATGGATATGAGATATCAAGTCAACACATAAGTACGTGTTAGAGAACTATGTACTAGATTGACCCATCATGAGAATACTACATGGATTATTGTATGAGTGCCATAAGTATTTCTCATAGTGATAATAATAGTATGATCCTTTGACTTGAGATTATCAAAGATCCCAACATAAGGAGTTGTATATCTTGATACTGTTAAACGTCTTTCGTAACAGGATGTACTATAAAAACAGCAATTGGATATGCCATAAATTATGTAGAGGGATGTTGAGTGATCAAAATAGGATTTGTCTCTCCTATACAACAGTCTTTGGGCCCTTTGATTGAGTGAGACCTAAAATGCATGGCCATGCTCAAATGAGTCGATATGTGATATTGATGTCATTTGATTTGGGAGTCTACTCAGGTATCAAAAACATAAAGATTGAACTATGTGAGTATGACATATTCCATGACTCGTATTCAATCGAGACATCTATGACAAAAGGATTTAATTACTTGGTAATTTTATCACAAGAAAGATTATGTCGAGTCATTGACATTCTCGTGACTAATGTTATGGGAACCTATAGGGTCACACATTTAGATCGGATCGATAATAGGAATTTTAATTCATGAGATGGATTAAAAAAAAATAATAAGCATTGGGCTAAATTGTTTAGCTAAGAACTAATATAAACCCAAAATTTGAGCCCAAGTCAGATGGGGCGAATTAGGGTTTTATTAGGGCGAATTAGGGTTTTATTAGGGCGAATTAGGGTTGACCTAATGCTAGGGTTAAAGGCCTATAAATATACATGTGATGTTATTTTTAGGAGAGACTAATTTTCTGCCGTTTTTCAGAAAAAAGGAAGTGAACCCTAATCCTAATTCTCGTAGAAGAATCTAGCAAAACGTCTTGGAGATTATCTTCTTGTTCATGAGATGAATCAAAAGAAATACGATCCGTTTGTGTGGATACCATAGAGGCAGAAGGCGCAAAAGCTTCTGCTCCTGACTTAGAATCGTTCTTTCGTAGTCGAATCATCAACTAAAGATATAAACCCTAACCTTCTGATCTGGATCTTCATATGGATCATGGAGGAAATCGAATAAAATTTTTTATTCCACTGCCTTTTTCTGATTTTGATTTTCGACACAATCAATCGAAGCCTTTTGAACAGTCAACCAATCCATACCAAGGATAACATCAAACTCCAATACAGGTAACTTAATCAATTTCGTAAGCAAGGATCTATCACAAATTTTCATATCACTAATATCATACTTATACTCTATAATAATCTTATCCCCTATTGGTGTGACTATCTCTAAGGGCACATGTAAAAGTTTCCTACCCCTCCTCAATTTCATAGCAAAAACAGGTGATATAAAAAAATGGGTTGCACCCGAATCAAACAACACATAAGCCACTATGTTATGCACATAAATCATACCTACAATTGTCTCATGTGATGCCCGGGCCTGCTGTTGGGTAACTTCAAACACTCGCCCCCGATCCCTACCAGTGGCTGACTATCCTGCTGATGGACTCTGCCCTGTTGGTCTACCTCTGCCTGTACTCCCTTTACCCATCTATACTGATAGTTGGGATCATCTTGCCTCTGAAGGCTATGAAGTTCTGGGCATAGGGCAATCTCTATAAAAATGCCCAAATTGTCCACATCTAAGGTATGACCCTGTCCTGATACGACATACCCCTGAATGTCTTCTCCCGCAAAAAGTACATGTGGGCACTGTTGACATCATCTGAACTGGTCTACTAGGGCCTTGAAAATAACTAGGAACAAGAGGCCTCATACTAGTACCTTTCACAATGTTACTTTCCCATAAGCCCTCTGTCAAGAACTCATCTATCATCCTCTGTTTAAACTCTCCCCAAGTCATAGGAGCATCACTGTGAATATTTTCATCAATATGCTCTTTAAACCAGGCAGCAGCATCTACCTCCAGTAATAATCCCACCAATTCTATAGTCCTGGCATCAGAACAAGGTAGTGTTCGAACCATCCTATCAACCCTGTTAATAAAATCACTGGGGTCCGTACCATACTTCCCTGCAAAAATGGGTAGTCGCAGTCTCATGAACTCCTTAACAGTTACACCACCCTTTGGGATAATTTTGCATCCCCTGACTCTCTGTAACAATGCTGGTTCCCTCTGGGGTACTGGTGGTATCACAGGCTGTACCACTGGCTATACTAGAGGTGGAGGTGGTTGCTGAACTACTGCAGGGTACGCTGCAAAATGAGTTCAGATGGTCTGTAAAATTTCCTGTCTCATTTCCTGCATCTCCTGTCTCCAGGGTGCATCTCCCATCAGATCAAACTCAGTACGTCTCTGTGACTGGGGTGGCTCAAAATGAGTTCTCCATATAGCAAATGTATTAGAAGTAACCTCTGCTTCCTCTCTAGATCCATGAAACTCACCCTTATCAATAGGTCTAGCATGCCTATTTTCCCTTTCTGACATCTTAACACACTGTTACAAATCCAAAACAAAATAACCCAGCATGTAAAAGAATGTTTATATCATAGGTACGCAGAATTTCAAACAATGAAGAAGATTGTCAATTTGACGATATAAGGGAATCCTAGATTCCATGGTACTTCTAGTGCTACTAATATGCAAACACTATAGGTTATAATAAACCTTTAGCTCTGATACCACCTTTGTCAAGACCCAACCTGGGAGTCACGACGGTCCTAGGGTACGGGTGTTGCCTAAGCTACCAGTACTACGAAGAACCCAATTATCTATAATATAGTATACAATACATATAATAAGCTCAAATAGCTTAATAATGCTGCTGAAATTTTGACAATATCTCCTCTAATATATGACTATACCCAGCTGTAAAACAAGTAATAAACACTTCCAATATACTTTATCATCAATACTTATATCAACCTCCAATATCAACTCAACACATATATATATCTCAAGCTATATACATCCACAACATAATTTATATGCAAAACTATAAAAATACAATCACACACATATATGTTCCTATTTAAGTTACAGTACCATGAAATCTCTAATACTGTACAAATATTTACATATACTTTTAAGACTGGAATATTACATGTTACAAGTAGTAAAATTCCAAGGCGAGGATAGAAGGTGCCAGTGGAATTCGAATCTCACTGCGGCCCTGAAAAACATAAACAACTCCGGGGGTGAGTATAAAAATACTCAGTGAATTTATATATATATAAATGCAGTAAATTCATAATACCATAATTGCTTTCAAATGACCTGTAGAATCAATATAAGAGAACAAATAAAGGATATAACAAGTATCCATATGAATATCCAGTAGCAAATATGGGGTGAAACAAGTATCCATATAAGTATCTAGTGTACGAGTCAACACACATATGATATAACAGGATTGGGTCAAGTGAAAAGTACAATTGCACTGTCTGTAATAGCACAATCATGCATAATTCTGTACTCCAGCACTATAATAATATAATAATGCATAATCCACTGTACGTAAGGGAGATCAATCCTTACCGCTAGAGAATATGACACCCCTCCCTAGCAAGGGTCCAATGAATATCAGTGTGCACATGGTCGATGGAATTACCCGCTACACCATCGAGGTAGCCCTATTATAATATCATATGGGTGTGTCTCCATATAATAATTAATATAACATAAATATAACTCATATCACTGTGGAATAATCCAATATATATTCATAATAAATAATAGAATAATTTTGGGTTAAGTAAAAAAAAATAGCCGGCGGGGCCCAATTGCACTGACGCAACTGACACTTGTCATTACGGGTCCGTTTTGAAATTTTTGAGTAGTTTATGGTTAAGTATGCTATCAATGGATTTAAATGGACCATGAGGTACCATTTTAAAGCTTAGGGAAAAATTAGAAGATTGGGCCCAGTAGGGGCTCAATTGGCTTTTTAGGTTTCATTTTATAGCCAATTAACGTTTAGGTCATTTTATATCATTTCGGTGGGCTTATTTACACGTCAAAATGCACTATTGGTGTTTTTGGATATCAAGCTCTGTTTTATCAATCCAAATGACATATTATAGCATATATGATGCAAATCATGCATGATTATATATATAGACTCACCTTTAATGTAATTTGTCTACTTTATCCCCCAATACACTGTTCGAGGCCCTAATCGACCCGCCGCTCGACACTCCGAGCTAAAGTACCCAACGGTTCATCTATTTCCACATATAACACTCCGGTAAGATGTAAAAACATCACAAAACACATTATTCACATCAACAGACATCAAGCATACTCAATATGCACTATAAACCTCATATTGCACAATTTATACTTTTTCCAATCCTTTATGCATCAAACACATATCTATCACCACATTTGACTTACATTTCATATATTCATCACTATTAAGCCAAATTAAGAACTTATATACACTTAGTTCAACATTTCATATCAAACATATACCAAATTCAAGTTTACCTTCAAGTACTTATATCAAACATCATTTCCATAACTAAATTCATACATTTGCATTATATACTCCATTAAACCATATTCAAACTTTTCCTTCTTAATTACTTCATCCTAACACATTAAACCTATAAACTCAATATGGTTTGATCTAGTTGGAATTCATTTCATTCATTCATTTTTCAACACCAATCATTCAAATAACTTAAATACCTATCAAATGCAAAACATTTATTCATATAAACCTATTAAACATCAAAACACAATTCCATTTCTTTGAACATTGAATTTCGGCCAAACTATAAATCCCTTCAAATGGATTTCTTTCCATCAATTAACTACTAATTCCTTACAAACACATTAAATACAACTCATTTGAACAAAAAATCCATCAAATAACACATTTGAATCATACCTTTTGCTATTAGGGTTTTCTTTCCAACTTTTTGAATTTCTTCCAACCTAAACACATTTTTGTTACTAATTAACATCAAAAAACATTTTAAGAATATAATTAAACCAAAATAATGGTAAAATCACTTACTTTTCTAATAGTTCTTCCAAAACTTCAAAATTTTGATTTATCAACTTTTCTTGGTTTTTCTTTGAATCTAAGGATATATTTGTGTTTAGAATGATGGAATTAACAAGTTTAAATCAAGAAATGAAAGAAAACAACTTGTTTTGGTGAAGATTCAAGGTGGCCGAAACCTAACAATGGAGAAAAGAGAAAGTTGAATGGTGAAATGGCTAAGAATGATGAAGGGGTGAGAAAAATCCAACTAAAAAATCAATGGCATAATCCTATATATTGAGCTTATGGTAATAATTGTGAAACTTAGCTTACTAACCATTCAATTCTTGATCTTTTCATCCAATGGTTTGATTTAGGTTAGCCTAAAATGATACCATAGGCTTGTATACACCAAAGAAGTCCATATTTCAAAGGAAAAGACTAAACTACTCCTAATTCAAATAGAATCCCTATCCAAGCAACTTTGCCCGGAATTATTTTCTACCGGCTTTAATCTTTCAACAATAATTCAAATGACCTTTATACCACTATTTTCATGTCATAATATTCTTTTTTATCATCAAATATAATATTAATTTCCATAAATAATTCAAGGGGTGTGAAATGACCATTTTGTCCCAGTTCACCAAAAATTCAATTTTACCCGATTTTTTCCTAGCAGCTTTGAGACCCTCTATATTCATTCAAACACATCATATAACATGCATACCAATCAAATTCAAGAGGAAACATATAAAAATTCACAACTTTCAAGTCAAATCAAAATTCCCCCTAGGTTACCCTTTGTGGCTCAAGTTCTAGGTTTAACTGAGGTGTTACATGTACTTGGATTCTACTAGGCTTTGCAATTGGGGTAAGATGTGAATTCGCCATATGGACTCTACAATGGATAGAGATGTTAGATGTGTTTGCAATATGATCCTCTACACAAAGTGATGGAGCGACTAGCAAATCCTGGTACTTTAATGTTAATTTAAACTCATTATATTATTTTACTGCACTATTTTTACATATAGTAAGCTTAATTTCATGACTGAAAAAGAAGAATCAGGAAAGGTAAGTTTTCAACCTCTGTTGTTTTAGTGTTTGATTTGTGTCACACAAGTCGAGGTCTTTTCTTATTAGTATTTTTTTATTTGAAATAAAATGGGTTCAATGTGTCTGAGATGAGTCTATGAAAGACAGTCATGAGAATCATATTATAGTAATGTGTTGTATCGTGAGATATCTGTAGATGCTTTATAATTGATGTAGTAGGGTCATATGCTTCATATCTTGGTTGTTTGGTTGGCTTATTTCACATCATAGACTATTTTACATATTATCGCAAATAGATATGCAGTCCTATTTTATATTTACACTTATTTTGGACATTTCATATTCAATTTAAATTGATCTAATCATGTTCTCCTCTTCCATACAGGTGCTTTAGGGATTAGTTGACTTGATTGATTTTTTATGGTTTGGTTGGTAGCTTTTCGTTGGGTTTTTATTTTTTCCTTAAATTTGTTATTGTGTTTGGCTTGATTTTCAATCAATCAGATCTTAGAATGTGTAATATAAAAAAAAAAAAAAAATTTAGTATGAATTTGGGATTTTGGTGTATTGATTTTGGTTATTGATTGGATATGTTTTTATTTCATTTAGAGTAGAATTTGAAACCATTGGCTATGTGCACCATAAAAATTTGGTTCGCCTTTTGGGATATTGCATAGAAAGGACACACATATTATTTTTTCAAGTTATAATTTGCTTTAGATTTGAGATTGATTGCGTGTAGTCCTTCTAAATGATGCATTTGATATTCGTTTTTCTTCAAAGGTGGTTTGGTTTGTAAATCAAATCCTTAAACATAATTTTCATTTAATTAATTAATTTGGAACTTATGCATATAATAATTTAATTTAATTTTTATTAATTAATTTATTAAATTAAAAATATATAATTATAAAATTAGTGAAAATTTATATATCAATATTAAACTCACAGCATCGTGCGGGTAATTAGTGTGTATATATATATAGCCAATTTTTAGTTAAGATGATTCAGATATTTTTATTATTGAAGAACTGGTTCTGATTTGTTTAGAAAAATATTTATATTAAATTATTTTGAAAACTCGGTGCCATGGGATTTGAAAATTTAGATATTCAATTTCAATTTGAATTTAATTCGATTTGAATTAAATTTTAAGTATTTAATAAAATATGTGATATAATTTTTAAATTATGAAAATATTTAAATTCTAACTATTTATTATATTCAGTGCAAATTTTAAGTTAATAATTTTAACTTATTATTTTAAATTAATTTTTAATTCAATAGAGATTTTTAAAATAAAAATTATCAAACAACTTAATCAGTGTTAAATTGCGTTATCGTTCTCATAAATTTCTAGCATTGTTTTATTGAAAGACATTGTTTTTAAGATTTTTGGTTTTATAGAATGCTTTTTTTTTTTAATCTTTTTTAGTCCTTTAAAATAAAATAAAATAAAAATATCATAAAATAAAAGGGATAATTAGGTTAGTATGAATGTTATTTGAGGCCATAAAATTCATGCATCCATAAACTTTGATGGAATCTTTATTTTTTTTTCTGCTTTTTTTATCTTTACAATGTCAACTTTAACTTTTAATTTTGATAAATTATATCATATTTTTTATAATTTTAGCACGACTATGATTTCAAAAAAAATTTAATTGACTATATCTATATAATACCTTTTTAATATTATCTTATTCAGAGACGGAACTAGGAAATTTCATTAAGATAGCAAAATAATAAGATAATCTCCATATTCATAATTTTCAAATTGAATAGATAGAAAATAAGTTATAAATAACATTAATAACAAGAAAAATAAAAGAATAGGATAACTTCCTAAATAAAGTAAAATCTCTATAAATTAATAATATTAAAAAAATAATTAATTTAAAATTTCAACTCATAAGTAAGGGTTGAAAAGCAATTTTCATATAAATAATACTTGATTTTTGCCCAAAATATAAAGAGTACAAAATTAATTTAATTAAACATACCTCAATCTCTTAATTAGTTAATTGGCTAGACATTGCATTATACTAATATCTTAATCAACTTGAGACTTTTTTTAAGGCAATAAACTCAAAGAAGGTGATCCCATGCCCATGATCTAATTGGAAGGCCATAATATAAATACTGAATTGGAATGGCATGCCATCTCATTGCATTGCATATCTCGTAGTCTTTTGTTTTTTAATAAATTAATAAAAGAAAGGTTTAATTGTACTAGTGGAAATATCCAATCTAACACATCCCACATTATGTTTTTTTTTTTTTAATTTGGAATTGTGATAGGTATTAAAATTACAAAAATTAGAAAGAAATATAATTTAATTTTTCAAAATTAAAATTCATACATTAAACTTCATAATTTTTTTTAACAATTGGCTTTTTTTAACTAATATTTATACGGGCTACATAAAGATTTAGCCTAATAATAATTATATATTCTCTTGAATAATAAATTTAGTATCGATTTTTATTTTTAATATTAAAAAAATAATAATAAATATTTATACGGTTAGGAAACTTCCTATTGGGCCCCTTGAAAATATACGTATTGGAATATGACCAAACTACAAGGAAAGATCAGTTTTTTATTTCATATTTTATTGGGTTCCAATTATTATTCATAGAAACCAAATCAACCAAAACACTATTATGTATTACATAACAAAAAATAATAATAACTCTCCTTAGCATGAGTTATTAAGCAAAAAATAATTCCTTATCATGGATTTATTTAGCAAAAAAATAATTTATCTTTATAAATATTTTATAAGAAAAATAATTATTTGTTATTGTTTGATTGTAATATTGAAAGTTAGATTGAAGATATTTAAAATTTTAATTTATGAAAATATAAAAATACTTAAATTTATAAAAATTTCATTTTTTATTTATATAAAATGATAAATTGTGAAACTGACTATCGTCGACTATTTTTTTTTTAGTATTGAGAAGGAGAAAATCGATTATAAATCTATAATTTAGAGAAATATACACTTATCGTTAAGTTATATCTTAATATGCACTACCGTTAAAATTGACTATTAGTGATCACCAATATTCAATAATGTGACTATTAGATAATAGACGAATGAATTAATAAATATGTTTTTTTTTTTATATATACTTTCATTTCATTATAAGAAATTTATCAAATATATTTAAAAAATAATTATATTTTAAAAGAAAAATTCATTTTTCTATAAATATATATTAATAAATGGATTAACTTCACGCCCTTAAAGAATGGTGGTATAAAAAAATATCAATCATAATAAATCATAACAGAAAATGAATATATTGATAGGGTGAAATATTTTCCATCATGTAAGAAAAATCTACATAAAAGAAAATATTTATAGGATTAAGATCTTACAAAAAAACTTGTGTTAAAGTTAGAAATCCTTCCCGAAACTGGCTTACCATTACCAACCCAATATATTTATTATAAAGTAGTAAATAAACAATTTTATCTATAAAATGGCAAAAAGATCCTCTTGATCCTAATATATATATATTATAGATTTCCTATTGAAGAAGTCAAAAACATGATATCTACTAAACTTTAGGATAGCAATGGGGCTGGGGCGGGGTGGGGGAATCATCCCCGTCCCATTTTCACCTTAGCGAAAAATTTTTTATCTCTATTTCTATTTCACATAAGGAGATAATTTAGTTTTCATTTTCATTTCCGCAGAAATTTTTGTTCTCCGCTTAAATTTTGTATTACTAAATTTATTTATATTTATAAAATTCATAAATAATAGCTAAAAATATGAAAAAATTTATTTAGAAAATATTAATAAATTCAAACATATAAAATATCAACCAAACATAATTAAAATATAAATATTTTAATATATCAAAAATATTTAGTAATATTTTTTAATAAAACATTAAAAATTCAGCATACATTAAAGTATGAATACTTAAACAAATTTAATCTAATTAGTACTTTTAATAAATACTAATAATCTCATAAGAATTATTTCTTGAATAAATTATTCCTTATATATATATATATATATATATACATATATATATATATATATATATATATATGTTATTAATTAATATAATTTTATATAAGGAATAATTATAAATATAATAATTAAATAAGTATAATAACGGGTCTTCTCGGAGTGGAAAATACACTTCCCATCCCCGCTAACGGGAAAAAATATTCTCCATCCCCATCTCCATGGAGAGATAAATCGAAAAAATTTCATTCCATTCGGAACAAATTCCCGTAAAAAACGAAAATTCTCCGTTCCATTGCCATCCCTACTAAACTTCATTACAATCTTACCTTAAAAAAATCATATTAAATAGACAAATTAACATAATAATAAATTTACCAGAAATAATTTTTTTTTAGCATTAGAGGAGAAACCGAAAAAAGTTAATAAATCATTTTATCTAACTAAAATTTTAGGAAGTGGACAACTTCAAACAACAGCTTTGATTTCTACAATCTAAATCCCTTTTTATTAAATACCCCTACATTCTCAAATAACCCTGTAAGGGTGCATGCAAAAAATTATGTAATTTAAGCTAACAACCATGACCTATTTCGTCCATAGAAAGTTGCTGATAAGAATAATAATAATAAAACTCTGTTTTGTCTGCTTTAGCAATTAGCGTGAAAGCGAAGTCATAAAGACAAATGTCTCTGTTTCTGATGTCACTATCTGTTTGTAATTTCCATTTGATTGTTTCTCCAATTGTTTTCTGAAGATTCATTTCCGGAGAATTCGAAGTCACAGTGAAGGGGAATTCGATTTCAATTCTCCGCAATTGGAATTTACCAACTATGTTGGTTCAAAGAACAGTGACAATGAGCTGGAGAAGAGTGGCCAAGTCTTTACAGACCCTTATCGCCCATTCTCTGCTTTTCTCTTTCACGCTTTTGCTTGCTTTAAGGCTTGACCGTACAGTATCTTTCTCCTGGTGGTATGTTTATTTCCTTGATTATTATTTATTTCTGTTTTTATTTTTTTCCTTATTAGTGTTTGGCTGCTGAGAAAGTGAAGTGATTCATTATTATTTTTTAGTTTTTGTTATTTCTTATGGAGAAATTTCTAAGCTTTATTGTTTTCTGTGACATTTTCTGGGATACCCATTTCCTAAATTTTTTTATATTTTTGAATGTTATGGAGTGCAATTACTCTTTAGAAGGGCTTTAGAGAGTTATTTTTAACGCAGACTTGTATAGATTGAGGGTAGAACTTTGTGGGTTTTTTTGAAAAAAAATGGTGCTTTTGCCCTTTGGCTGTCTGTTTAGATAATTGCATAAACTTGATTACACATTTTGAATTTTTGGATTTCTGCTTTCTCAATCAGCTTTTAGTTGCTTTCTATGCTTGTTAATTAAATTTTATATGGGCTGTATTTCATTTCCAACTCCTTTTACCAATTCCAGTTTTGTTCTTTTTTGTCCTTCAAAACGTAATGTACTCACCATTTCATTACCATGAGAACTGTGATGTGGTTAGAAATGTAGCTTCAGTCCTCCAATGGCCTTGTTGGCGATGTCCTGACATTAACAGCAGGTATCAATTATAAATTTTAATTGGGAGAATGTGAAACTAAATTGGCTATGTTGCTTCATTACCATTTTTATTTTACTTTGAATTTGAAGTATGGTCCTTAATTAACCACATTGGTTGAGGTTTAAGCGAGGGTCTTTTCACCCTTATTACAACCATGTTGTAGTGCAATATAAATTTAGAGTCTGGACTAACATGTATGGTTTGTTTACAGCTTTTATGAATGAATATGTATTGTTTCTCATAGTTGAATACAGGCTTTTTTCCCTTTTTCTTTCATCTTTCCTTTAAAATTCTATATTTACTAGCTATATTCTTTGTACTTTGGCTGCATTAAGAACCAGAAAATGTAATTTCTCTATTCAAAAATATTTGCAATTGTAATAATATAAAAGGTTGACTACATCCTTGTTTCAAGTGCATTAAATTACTGGCTGTCTTATGCATGTGATCTAATTACAACTATATGATCTTTTGAGTTACTAACTAATGGTTTTGTCGTTTTGTTTTTATCATGCAGGTTTATTTTTGCACCTCTGTGGCTATTTCATGCAGTGGTAGCACGTGGCCGATTTTCCTTACCTGCTCCATCAATGCCCAATGATCGCCATGTACGAGTCCTTCCTGATTTATTTTGGATATATCTTTCTTGTGGGACAATTTGTTATAATATGCTTGTGGAAATCCAAATTTGTTTCTTTAATGTACTGTAGTAAGTAATAACAGAATGTAAACCTCCTTTCTCATGAACAGTGGGCACCATCTCATGCTGTCTTGGCAACTCCATTGCTTGTTGCTTTTGAACTACTCCTTTGCATACGTCTAGAGAGCAGTTATGGTAAGCGGCAGCATCTCTAATAACATAATCATCTATATATGCTACTGGAACTTGCTTTTCAGTTTTTTCTCTTTTGATTTTTTTTTCTTTCATTTTTTATGCATATTATTCCTAATAACTAAGTTATTTACATTAATAATCCTTTTTTCTATTATGGAAATGGGCATCAGTAAATGTCCTAATCGGCATTCATAGGTTAGAGTACTTCTTTAAGGTGTTCAGGCCTTGTCAATTTATTTGGTTTATTGGCTTGAATTCTTTGCAGTTGTCAACTTGAAGATTGTTTTTTTGCCGCTGTTGGCATTTGAAACTGTAATCTTTATTGATAATATAAGGTACCTTTTTTATCATTAGCTTTGTGTATTTTTTCCCACTAAACACTGATTAATTCTTCTAATACATGGATATTAATATTTTACGGTAATTTTGGTCCTCTCTCTGGTCTGGCATTAGTACTTTTGGTTCATGGTAATTGTTCACAAATTTATTAGATCACTTTGTAATGTAATGTTGTATGTTCTTTTCTTAATGTCCAATATGGTGGAGTTAGGTAGGTGCACATGTAATTGTGTGGATACAGATAGAGTATATTAGTTTACTCAGTACACATACTGATAGGGGAATGCTTGATGCATGTATAAGACTAGAAGGATGGGTTATGTTACTTGCAGGAGGCTTAGCTATTATTCACCCCTAAATCTTGGGCTAGAGAGGAAAATCTCTGAAAGCATAAGATGTCAATTATAGACAGTAAAATCAAGATCTATGCCTCTCTTTAGCTTCTATTGGGTATCCAGCTTTACAGATATTATAAAAAGGAAGATAATGGAGGTGAAGAAAAAGAAGCAGAAAAAGAAAAGCAAAATGCATCTTAGGATTTTTCATGCCAGAAACATTAGGAGACTAGCTATAATTTTTTTATTTTGTTCTTTTTTTTCAATATTTTATATGTATTAATGTTCTTTTGTAAATTGAGAGCATATATTATGATGTGGGAATTACCTTTTAAATACAAATATTCATATGATGATGATGTTTAGTGATTTATGCCTTGATTACTTGTTTTGGTTAGATTTGTTTTTTAAATTAGCAAGGACTTCACTCAAGTGAGCACCGAGCATGGCACCTAGTGCTTTGGGCAATAAAGGCTTTGTTACCTTAAGCACAAGTTTTGCTTTTGACAACATTGGTTCCAATTATTTGGCCTAAAATCCTCTGGAACCAACTAGTTATAAGTGTTCTAGAAGTGGTAAAAAGAGTTTGGTGTTATCATTTATCCAAGATGTTGTTGCATGAAAAATTATATGGAACATTCGGAATACAAAGGTGGGTTTGCAGGGTTGAACAGTAATAGTATAGTTTGGGTGAGAAAGAATCTAAATTCATATGCTTGTAAGGGTGACATTCTTGGGTCAAATCATACTGCTGCATAACGTTTAGTTTAGCAAATCATTCTTATTAAGCACTTTTTATATTCTTTTTAACTATAGGATGTGTAGAGCTTTAATGCCGGGAGATGAAGAAAGCATGAGTGATGAAGCAATATGGGAGACTCTTCCTGTAAGTTTAGAAATCTTTTTTTTTTTTTTAATTGAATTGAATTGAATTGATTTGAGACATATATGCTACATTATGACAATTAATCATAAATTAGACAGCCACTTATCCAGGTAGTGCTGTATTGAGTAAGTTGTGACCCTGCTAATTGAACCTTTTAATCTTTTTTTTTTTATTTTTTATTTTTTTTTTTATGGCTATAACTGTGTTTATCAAGTTCTAGGATTGGAATTTCAACTATAGGTAGCTCTCGTTTCTATCCTTTTTACTGGAGTGGACGGGTACTCACACATGTGGAAAGGGTTTGGAAGTGGCTTGGGGAGATGGGGTGGTGTTTTAATGGCCATACTGTGTGTTGGTCTTTCTATGATGGTCTTGGTTAGTGGTCATTCTTTGATTTTGACTTTCTATGATGGTCTTGGCCCTTATAGGATTTAATTATAGATGCAATGAAAACATAAATAGGAACATCAAAATCTAGTAGATGATGGGGAAAAATAGAAAATGGAAAAAGTTGTTTTAAAGCAAGGTTTTAAATCGAGGTAGTGGTATAGGCATGTCATGGTGTCATGGCCAAAGTGTATTGGTCCCAGTCAATGCTAATGTGAATTTCATTAGAAAATTTCTGGTACCTGCTTTGTCTGTATTTCAGTCTTGTTGATTCACTCTTATGATTCTATCAATATGTTACATAATGGCCTATGTTTAAAACCTCGCTTTAAAGAGAGAACTGTCATTGCCTTGCACATTTGTCATATGGAATTTGTTTTAATTGTTCTATTGCAATGTCTATTAGAATCCGTTTGGGAAGTCTGAAATTGAAATTGAAATTGAAGAGCTCAATTCCAATTCTAATGTTTGGCAGCCATCTAGAATTAGAATTGAAATTTTACCTATAATTTCATAGAATTGTAATATAACTAGAAAGATAATTTCATAATTTTATTCTCAACTCATAAGAATTACAATTTCACAACTACCATTGTCACCCTCTCTCCCTCCACCACCACCACCGCCACCACCACTGTCGGCAACAGCGGTCCTCCATCGTCACTACCAGCGATGGTGGGTCATCGCCACCGCCAGCGGTCTACTGCCACCGACACCACTATCGTCACCGTTGGCAACGATAGCTCGCTGGACTGCAAGCGCCGGCGGTCTACCGGTACTGCCGCCACTGCTAGCAGTCCACCTACCACCCCCAACGCCACCACTAACGGCAATGGTCTACTATCATTGTCACTGCCACCCTCATCATCACTAATTTTTATTTAATTTCAATTTCAATTTTAATTTTTTATGTCCAATATTGGAATTGGATTTGAAATTCCAATTCTTTTATCCCAAACGGACCCTTATGATTTTGCCCTATGCTATTGAATGACAATGGGATGATAACTTGAACCACTCACATTGTCATAAGGGTATACATATTTCCACTTCCTTAACATGAGAACTAATTTAACTCTTCTATTCTCCCTTGTCTTTATGAGAGAACTACCAGCTGATTGTTCTGTTTTTGGTAATGTTTTAGGATTCATAACTGTGTTTCAGTTTTGGTATCCACTGGGTTACGCCAGAGGCTGGTAGGCTTTTTCTAGCTTGAAACGGGTTTGGGATGGGGTACGGGACTTTTGCTTTGGGATAATGCTACAGTGTTTTGTTGAAGTTTATGGGTCAGAGGGGTAAATACCAATAGAGCATTTAAGTGGTCGCACAACTCATTCGTTGAGGTGGTATAAGGGATTTTTAGCACTTTCTTTTTCTTGGTTTTCTAATCCGCTAAAAGTTATTATCAGCCACCTTTTTATGTGTTTTTCCTTCATTTCTGTTAAGTTTTGCTCTGATACTCCTTTGCATATATCCCATGTAGCAGGGGCGTATTCTAGCTATTAAATAAACTCAAAATCCAGCCTAAATAACTAACCTTTTGAGCTGTCTTACCGCCAAAGTTGTTATTATCACTTTTTTTCTTAACCACTTGTTAGAAAGAAAGGAAAACTACATGTCAAAAGTTAGCCTGGTCAATAGTGTGATAATTATGATTGGAAATGTTTCTATGACGCTTTGTTAGGAATATTGTTGATAATTATAATTGGAATATTTTCTTTATCTTTGGCTTCTAGCACTTTTGGGTTGCAATATCTATGGTCTTCTTCATTGCTGCAACGATATTCACTCTTCTTAAGCTATGTGGTAAGTTGTTTATTTCTTTTTTGAGTAATAATTTTTCTGCATGCTAGTGACATGCTTTTGCTTGTCATAAATGGACTTGCGCATCTTTGAACCTAGTTTTTTTGAGTAATCTTGTTCCAATCTATATACCCATCACTTTCACCTAAGATATGTATGTCAATTCAACTCGGCATTACTGGCTTGAAATCTAAGGACGGCTCTTTGCTGGAACTTTGGACATGAGGTTGTTGTCTTGCTAGTTTTGTTTCCATTCTCGACCATGAATGCGTTGTTTTTTTTAAGTTTTGGTGGGAGTATTGAGAGGCAAAAAAGAAAGCGTCCTGCCAAACTCTGCAACAATATCACATGAAACCGTGACTTTTTCTCTTTCAATTTGAATGTTTAACCGACCATGTGGGCTGGACATCTGCTACAGCTCACCATGTTGGATATGAGTGGGTCATTTACATAGGGTTGAGCTAATTCTCTTTCCTTTTAAGAACTCATTGTTAACTAAATAAATTTCTTCAATTATCATATCCAAATGAAATTTGGAACTGTTAGAGATGAAAAACCCTGCTAAGAAATTGAAACCAAATTCATAACCCTAGTTTTTCTCTTATTTTCATCACCTCGCTACAACTTCATGTCCACCGTCACTCTACCCAAACTGGACAGATGAGATCACACATTCTCCCCTTGCCTTGACTATTTCTCAGTACTGCAGGACCTTCTGTCATTTCTGCTGGTGGTAATGCCTTTTGTTGCCTAATGAGCCGGCCTCGTTCTTTAGATTACCATGTCTAAATAGGTTTCTAATGTTTAGTGGAGACAGAGTAAATTTTTATTACATTCTCATTTGGGTTGGAATAGGATCATTTTTTTTTCTTGCTTTTTTTGCTTATTTTTTCTTTTATTGTTTATTTTAATGTCTTATAACGCAAATAACTTCATAATAGTTGAATTAATCTAATTGTGGCTACAGTGGGTCCACTTAAGTATTAGCTTAATGACAAGCAAACTTTTTAAATCTGTTTTAATAGCCAAATAGTTACCCCATCCACCGTAATTAGTGGTGCTATAAAATTTTTCACCAATGCATTAATGGCTTTGATCATAGGTTATCACACATGCACGCAAAAAGAAAAACATTTCCTTAAAATCACATGGTACTTTATTTTAGAACTTTCACCATATAATTTAATGTAGATTTTCTCGACACCAACAGCAACAGCATAGCTTTAAAACTCCATTCAATTAACATTTTTTGTAATGTGCAGGTGATGTGGCAGCTCTTGGATGGTGGGACTTGTTTATAAATTATGGGTATATGATTCTCTCTTTCTACATCAGTTTTCTATGATCTTTATACTGATGTTGATTTCTGGGCCAGCACTTGCTGAAATTGTCATGCATATTTCTTTTCAGAATTGCAGAGTGCTTTGCCTTTCTTGTTTGTACAAAGTGGTATAATCCAGCAATTCATAGGCATTCACATATTGGAGGATCTGGTTCTTCAATGACTATCAGATACATTGACTGGAACAGAGGCTTAGTAGTTTCTTCAGACGAAGATCGGCATCAGAATAGCAGAATATGCAACTTGCAGGACATTGGCGGACATTTTATGAAAATTCCTTTTATTGGTTTCCAGATCATGCTTTTTATGCGTTTGGAGGTATTATCCAGAAGTGACTCCATTGATGTTCTTTAATTCTTCTTCCAAGTCCAACTCATATAAGTATACTTTTTTTTTTTAACCATTTTCAGGGCACACCTCCTGTTGCTAAACATATGCCATTTCCAGTTCTTTTTGCTCCACTTTTCTTGATACAAGGAGCTGGGGTTTTGTTTGCTGTGTGTAGATTGGTGGAGAAAATTGTTATTTTACTACATGGTGGTGCTGGTTCCAACACATACTTTACTGTTACATCTAAAGCTCGTGATTTTCTTGGCTTTTTGCAACATGGATCAAGGTATGGTTTTGATTGGCAAAATAAACTTGGATATTCTTGGGTTAATATCTTGTAAACTTGTATATGCTAAAATTAAAATGCTACAACTATCTAGCAGTACTCATTCCTTATTGTTCATTCATGTCGACAGGTTACTGGGTTGGTGGTCAATTGATGAAGGAAGCAGAGAAGAGCAGGCTAGATTGTATTATGCTGGAGGTTCGGGGTATATTTCGTATGCTATCATTTACTGTTTTTCATATTGAAATTTCATAAAGGGAAATGTCAAAGTTTTGATCTGTCTATGCTTGGTTGCACACCCATGATAATCTCCAAATCAGTTTTTTGAATATATTTGGATTAAATATGATATTCTTCCCTTTGATATTCATGCTTTTAGACTACAAAGTGATGAGATCCATCTGATCATGCTTTTATTCTTATTATTCAGCTATAACACATTCTCACCCGATATTGTAAAGAAGATGCCCAAATCTGAACTTGTTGAGGAGGTTTATTTGTATCATTCTCTCCATATTTCAGCAATTTTTTTTTTTATTACTTTAGCTGCTCCCTTTAGTTAACACTAGAGCACATTAATATTAGAGTTAATTACTATTTTTCTTCTTTAAAATGATCCAATACACTGAGTACCCCTGACCTTTCAAAAATATATTAATTTTTCCTGACAAATGTCATAATATACTACTAAACAATTTCCGTTAGTTAACCCTATAAGAGCAGTAAAAATACAGAAATGCTCTTATTCTTTAATTTTAATTAATTACATTCTATTTTTTATTTTAAAAATTTTTTTTTAGGGTTAAAAAATATATTTTCATACTTTTGACAAATTTGCAAATAAAAATATTTTTTAAAAATATTTGAAAAATATTTTTTAAAAAATAGAAGTTTGAAAATAAAAATAAAAATATTTTTTAAAAAATATTTTTTACTTTTTATTTTTAAATTTGTCAAAAATATGAAAATGAATTTTTTATTTATATTAAAAAATTTAAGAAGAAATAATTTAATTAATAATTTAATTTCTTCTTAAATTATTTAAAAAAAAAATAAAAAATATTTTTGTTTAATTTTTATTTTAAAATTTATTAAAAATATGAAAACAAATTTTTTAACTAAAAAAAAATTTAAAGCAAAAATAAAACGTAATTAATTAAAAATAAATAGTAAAAGTATTTTTATCTTTTTACTACTTTTATAAAATTGACTAATGACAAAATTGAACAAAATAATTTAATAGTATATTATGATATTCATCAAAGAAAAATTAGTATATTTTTAAAAGGTCAAAAGAACTTAGTGTATTAAGTTATTGTACAAGAAAATTTGTAATTAACCCTTTATTAAATCATTGTTCCAACTGTCATATTACATACCCAAACCTTATAAAATTAAAGAAAACTGGAGCAGTTTAGGACTTACATAAAATCTTCATAAAAAAAATAAGCTGACCAATTACAAAAATGAAATTGCATACATAAAAAGGTCCATTCTTCACAAGTAATATCTGAGTACTAAAATTTGCCCATAGCAGAAGAATTTGGGACAACAATGCATATCAGTGTAGCTCAGCTATAAAACATAGTGTATAATGCCATGTTCGGATTCAACCTCTATATCTAATTGGTGACAGCCATGCATTCTCTGTCTCAGGGTAAATAAGAAAATAGATCAAGTGCCCCATCCATGGCCAAGCCCATATGCA
Source organism: Aleurites moluccanus (assembly GCA_948193065.1). NCBI lineage: Eukaryota > Viridiplantae > Streptophyta > Magnoliopsida > Malpighiales > Euphorbiaceae > Aleurites > Aleurites moluccanus. The sequence goes on along the minus strand of CANXYC010084049.1, from coordinate 21,257 downwards.
TCCATGTAGCCAGCTGCATGCATATGAGCATGACCATGACCATGACCATGACCATGGTGATGGTCACCCTCTTTTGCTTCATCAAGCAGTTTTTGAATATGCTCCGGAATAGGTTCCTCTTCAACTTTCCTAACCAATTTTGGTAAAGAGGATACAAACTTGACAATATTCTCAGCTAGCTCACCTGCAGCATCTTCCTGAAATCACAAAGAATAGGAACATAATTGAATTTCGCTTCAAATGCAGGGATATAATGTAGATATCAAAAGAAACAAGAACACCGTGAATAATACGCACTTGCCCATGAAATGTGGTTCAAATGTTAACTCTTTACAGGAAATGTAATGCATACATAACATGAATTGATAGCAGCCATCAGAAATTAGCAAAGTGGGAGAGTTAGCAGAATGATGCCCTCTAAAGCAACCAATGGATAGGAAACAGATTTATTAATTAATAATTAAAAAAAAGCTTGTACAAAATAAAAAAAAAAATGTATCTACTATTCTCAAATAGGCAAAGAGGCAAACATCGAGTCCAAGGGGAATGGAGTGCCAAATTACAAAATATATCATCCCAATTATTTGGGTTTGAGCCCTAAGTGAATATGAAACGACACAATTAGAAAAGCAACCTACCGATGGATGTTCTTGTTTACATGCTTGCACCTCCAAGCAAGGAAGTTGCTTTGTTTGTCCTCTCTAACATATTGGTTCAGGTGGCCCAATTCAAACAATCATCTTCAAGCCAGCTATGGCCAAGATAAAAAGGAAAGGGGGCAAAAGTATTCATGATGTAGGTTGAAGAGAAGACTGGAGAGGTTGAGCTCCCAGGAATGAAGAATAGCTTTCAGGGTCAGACAAACATTTTTCCAACATCATATGGTGCATATGTACAGAGACTCCACTCTATCAGCCAATGACAGTTTTAACAAACAAAGCCAAATTTTCCACTTGCTTCTGACGAGAAATTCATTCCTTAATTCATGTTTCAGTTGAACAGGTTGTCACAGAAGGCAACATCAAGTCTATTCTTTTCATGATAAAATTGAGGAAATCATGTTGAAAACTTACCATTTACTGACAATCTTATCCTAAATCTAAGAGGTCTTCCAGTGATTGCAAATCTTTGACGCAGATTCATAATCTGCAACTGGGCATTCAAATATTAGGACTTTACTGAAAGTGACAGGACACATAAATCCGCCATCAACCCATCAACAATGGAGGAGATGATTTGAATGAACAAATAAATAATAACACCTAGAACCTGGAATCAAACTTGTGCATGCACAAACTTTTTAATTTTGCCTCATTAAGTATGGATTTTACACATAAGATGGTACTGAGCTGTCACTCAGCAATTTAAGTGGACTCCAAATACATTCCACATGCTACTCAATTGTCCTTGGGAGCTATACTACAATAATCGAATTACCAAACAGCCAATCCCCACACACTAATTAGTCACCGCTGATTCAAGAATTGGATACATTTACCAATCAAAATTATGATCATATGTTATTTCTACATGTATACAATCAGTCAAAACAGTCAATAGCTCAGATCTACCTTCAGTAAAAAAAAAAGTTGAGTTTACTGTTAAATTGCTTTCAGAATCAACATTACCAAGCATCATTCAACAGAATGGCGCATATAACAAATCCAAATGCATCTCAATATTGGCAAATTTGTCCCAAATAAACAATTTTTTTTCAAGGAAAAGAATAATATTAGACAATAATAAATCCTCACCTGAGGCCAACGCCCACCAGAGTGCAAAACAAATTTTGCTTGAGGAAGTGTCTCAGCTACCCTACGCCCCTCCTCACTCCATTCTTTGGACCAACTATTAGACCAAATCAGCTGAATTGGAATTTCCTTTATCCCATCCAAGCTAGCCCATTCTGCTACACTAAAGCTAGAATTCAACTTTCTTTCTGTATCCACAACAGCTCTCCTACCATCCCTTCCTTTCATAATCACTCTATGTGCCTCCAAATCCAAACCACCAATCTCTTTTGAACAACACAAGTGAATCAACTTCCCATATGCAAAATTTGACCCCAAAGCAAATTCTCTGACCACTGGTATTTTCAAAACCCACAAAGGCAAAGCTGGTCTCGACCCAGTATCTAAAAGAGTGACACTCCTAACCAACTTTGAGTTCTCCAACAACCAATTTGCCACCATTCCTAAGCTTGAATCATGCAAAACCAAATGCACAGGGGCCAATCCGAGTGTTTCAATCACTTGCTCCAAAACTCTGCCCATCTCTTCACTGCCCAGTGCGATAGGCTTAACAACAATCTTTAAGTTATTATAATGGGACAGAATTTCTTGATAAGGAATCTCACCTGTTTCAACCATATTATCAAAAGCCCAAAACAGACCCTTCTCTTTAATCAAAGCATAGGCATCAAATAACCTTTCTAAAACCCCATTTCCTCTCTCCTCAAGCACCTCCACTGATTTATCAGAGAATCCATTCCCAGGCAAATCAAACACAACCCCATGAATATCCTTGGAGCCCAAAAAGTCGATCACTTTTCTAAAAGAAAAAGAACTGAGTCCCAATCCATGAAGAATCAGTACCTTCTCAGTCGCATAACCTTTGTTCCCACTTTCCACTGCGAAAATCTCAGTTGGTGGTAGGTTCTGGCCGAGCTGGACTTTAATGGTACGGCCTTTTGAGTAATGGTGACGCAGAGGAGTGGAAAGAGAGAGGAAAAAGGATTTGGGATCTGATGAAGAAGAGAGAGAGGAGAGAGTGATAGTTGAAAGAGTGATTAGTGACACTGAAAGAGTGAAATAAAACCAGAAAATGAATGGGTTGTTTCGTGTCTGCATTTGGGGCTCTGGTTTGGGTTTTGAGGTTTTAGGTGGTAAAGTTGGTTCCTTCCTCTCTTTCCGAAGCCGTGGTACTGATTCGGGTTCTTTTTCTTCTGTGATTATTGCCATTGATGAAACTATGAAATTGGGAAGATGTTTTAGGCTAAAGATCGCAGAAAGAATTTAAAAGTGCGAAACTTTTCAAGAAAAAAAAAAAAAAAATTCATTCAACGACGTCGAGTTTACAGTTAAAATCCAATCCTTTTCCTTTAAAACGTTGCCGTTTAACATCTCCGTAGTGTTCGAAATTCACATTGTCCCTCTGCAAAGTGCAAAGCCGTGTTTCTTTCTCCTAAAAACAGATCTTATTTTATCTCTGTGCAAGAGTGCATTTTGATATTATGCATCGCTAGCCTCGCCCATGATGCGGCCTCTCTCTTTCTCAGCATCCCTTACTCAATCTTCTTGTTCTTTCTACTCTCGTTTTCTTTCTAGCTCAATTCCAACGTCCATTTTCCCGAATATCACAACTCACCACAGATTCTATACTAATTTCACCAATTTCCCACTTTAATAAAATATAATTTTGATTCTGGTTTTTAGTCTTTAAGGTTATATTAATTTTTAATATTTTTTAAAATATAATTTTAATTTTAATATTATTAAATTTTGTAATTTTTACCTTCCACTTCGTTAATTTCTGTTGTTAAATCCACATGAATTAAAAAATAATTAATAAATAAATATTATTTTTTAATTATTTTAATTTTAATAAAATAAAAATAAATTAATAATTAAATAAAAATTAATTATTTTATTTAATTAAAATTAAAATAAATATTATTTTTAATTTAAAATTACTTTTTATTAAATTAAAACAATTATTTTTTATTTAACTATTTACTTTTCTAAAATTAAAATAAATAAAATTATTTTTTAATTATTTAATTTATTTTCTTATTTTATAAAATTTAAAAATTATTTTTATATATTTAATCAAAAAAATATTTTTTTATTTCATTAAAATTAAAATAATTAAAAATAAATTATTATTCTCTTATTTTATATATATATGAAGTACTTTTAACTAAAATTTAATAAAAATAAAAAAATAAATAAAATGATCAAATTTATTAATAAAATTAAAATATAATAACTAATTACGCTTCTATTTCTAAATACTATCATTTTTAAATTATCATCAACTTTATATATATATATATATATATTTTCTTTAATAATTAAAATTATAATATTTAAAAATATATGTGAATAATTTTATATATAAAATATTTATATATAATTTTATATATTTATTTTTTATATATTTTAATTTAAAATTAATATAAATTACTTTTTATTTAATTAAATAATTAATTTTAAAAGTAATTTATTTCTTATTTTTATATATTTGATTAAATAAAATTATTTTTTACATATTTAACAAAATAAAATTATTTTATTTTAATATACAAAGAATATTTTTAATCAAATATATAAAAAAATAAGAAAATAAATTAAATAATTAAATAAAAAATAATTATTTTAATTAAATAAAAGTAATATTATTTATTTTAATTTTAAATTAAAATATATAAAAATAAATAAATAAAAATATAATATATAAATATTATACATAAAATTATTCATATATATTTTCAATATTCTAATTTTAATTAAATAATAAATAAGAAAATATGTTATATAAAAAAAAGAGAAAATTCAGATATGAGATTATATAAAAAAAGAAACACAATTAATTTTTATATTTTAATTCCGTCACTAAACTTGTTCATTCATTTATTTTTTTTATATTAAATTTTAGTAAAATAATTAAAAGTGTCTCGTGTATATATATATAAAAGAAAAATATTTATTTTAATTATTTTGATTTTAATTAAATATAAATATTTTTTAATTAAATATATAAAAATATTTTCTAAATATATAAAATTATAAAATAAATTAAATAATCAAAAATAATTTTATTTATTTTAATTTAATAAAAAATAATTTTAAATTAAAAATAATATTTATTTTAATTTTAAATAAATAAAATAATTAATTATTATTTAATTATTAATTTATTTTATTTTTTATATATTTAATTTTAAAAAATATTTTTTAAAATAAATAAAATTTTAGATATTAAATTATAATTTTTTAATTATTTTTTAATTTATATAAAATTCAAGAATGAAAGTTAATTTTCGAAATTATAAATTTTAATAATGGTAGATCAAAATTATAATAAAAAAAATATTACGAGTTTCAGTGCTCGGCTAAACATCAGTTTTGTACCTTATCCCTTTAATAAAAAATTGTAGTTCTATCAAAGCAAGCCTTCTTCTCAAATTTGCAGGAACTGCACTGATAAATCCAAACCGGACGAGAAGCTACGTGCTTTCTGTGAGATGTTCTCCAAGCCTGGGATTCGTATCGACGCCTATATTATACCTTTTCAGGATGCTCACCAGGTTCTTTTCTCACCTGGGTTTTCGCCTATTTTGTGCAATTGTGTGATCTTGACGGTTCTAATCCTTTAAATTTATTTTTTTTATCTATTTTTATTAGAATTGAAATGGGTTGACATTGTTTTCAAGCATTTGTTTAAAGAACTTTTTTTTTGACATTTTTACTTTTAAAGTCGATAGGGTTCCGAGTATCATTAATCATTGGATTATTGTTCGATTGTTCTGAGTGTCATTGTTGAATAATCAATTTCATGATCTTTGCAAATGAGTTTTGGCATTAAGGTTGCTGGTTGGGTTTTATAAAGTTTTTAGATGTTTGTTTTAATCATTTTAATTTACTTTCCCATGATAGAGTGAATTCATTGCTGAATGTTGTATGCGGAGGGCTTATATATCCCGGTTACTGGTAGTGCTATAACTGCTGTTGTCACAAAGGAAAAAGCAGCTCTTTGGACAGATGGTCGTTATTTTCTTCAGGTTTGAGAAGAATATGCATTTAATATTCACCCTTATTCCTTTGCCCTATGCTACTAGCATACTTAAAAACTGTGTCACAGGTCCAAGTTTCTGTGATGTTCTTATGTTTTTGTTTTTGTTTTTTGTTTTGTTTTTTTTGAACTCTCGTGTTAATTGAAAGTGTATGCTGTGCTTTAGTAACAGCTGGAAATAAAAAGGGCTGTTAATAATTGTTTTCTTTACTTTCTCTTATGATTAGGATGAGAAGCAGTTGAAATCTAATTGGAACTTCATGCGGACTAGTAATCTTGGAGTTCCAACTACAATTGAATGGCTTACTGATGTTTTGTCTCCTGGAGCCAAAGTTGACATTGATCCTGTGAGCAATTTCTTAACTCTCTGAATTGATGCACTGACTCTTTATTTCCCCTTAGGTTCCTTTACAGAGCAAAATTTTATGTTTCAGTAGTAATTTTGACTAGCTGCAAATGTTTTCACTTTTCAATATGTGCTTTTCTTACACTTGTTAAGCATTTGCTGAATGTTTATTTCTCATTGTTTATGTCATGAATTATGGTTGGTTGATCAATCTCTCTCTCTATATATATAGTTTCTATGTGTATATATATATTTTTTTGGTGTTTTGAATTGTTAATAATTAATTGAATTTCTTAATTTTTTTTTTTAAAAATTGGTTGCATCTGAATATTAATTGAAGTATGCATTTGCTTCTACTTTTTCATTCTTCATCCTTCCAAATGTATGATGCCACCTTGTCCGACTTCATGAAGAGAGCAGTTTATTTTTTCTTTTGATGCTGCTGAGGAGTTGAAGGAGGCTATAGCTAAGAAGAATCACAAGTTAATTTACCTGTATGATTTGAATATTGTGGATGAAGTATGAAAGGAATCAAGGCCAAAGCTTCCAAACAAACCAATTAGAGTACATGACCTAAAATATGCAGGTGTGGATGTAGCATCAAAGTTGTCTTTTTTGAGATCCGAGCTTCTTGATGCAGTTCATATGCAATTGTTATTTCCGTGCTCGATGAAATTGCTTGGCTGCTGAACTTGGTTATACTTTCAGACAAATATTTTTGGACAATATCAGTTAATTTTACATAAAATGGTGATAATAATTGGAGATCTTATACGTCATCTGTCTACGATTTTGGAATTTTGGTTATAAGAGAATCAATCTAGGACAATGAACAGAAATAATATAGGACACTGGCAATGTTACTGTATCCCTAAAATTTGGAATAGTTCACCAACTCGTACAAATTGAGAATATTGTTTATGTTTTTTGCAGGGAGGAGGTGATGTACCTCATTCACTTGTTATGTATGCTAGCTTAACAGTGGAGATTGATGGAGCCAAACTATTTGTGGACAATTCTAAAATCACACCTGAAGTGTTAGATTATTGGAAGAATGTAGGTGTCGAATTGAGGCTTTATGATGCCATCCTTTCTGAAATAGAAAGGTCAGTTTCCTAGCTTCTATGATTTAGCTGTGACAATTTTTTTTTTCCAAAATTGTTCCATACTTATAGGAAGAGGATCCAGTTCCCATTTTTGTCATTATGAAAGCAGATTTTGTTCTGTCGTGTACTTTCACTTGTGCACATAAGCGTGCCTGTGACAGAAATAGCATTGCTTTATTTCAATCTTTACCTGGAGAAGGCATGACTAAAAACTGATGCCTATGAGAAAAATAAACCATGCCATATTATAGGTTACAACCTTGAACAAGATCCATTCAATGGGATCGTTCCTCTGTCCTTGGGCCGAAAAGGAAAATAAAAATTATAGATCTGGCATATTGGTATACAGCGCATTCTGAAAGTTTGATTAAAATAACTCAAGTTTCAAATGGTAGGCTCTTTAGCAGGGTAGCAATATTCTTTACATCTAGCCATACCATGTATATTCTCATTATAAGCATGTTCCAGGACTAGAGAATTCGTGGTCAATAATAATTCCAAGTTTCCAACCACAAAGACAAAACCTATAATCTATTGCTCTATAACAAGCATTAATGAGCACCATCACTTTTTGATTGAACTGCCACAATAAATCAATGAAATGGAAGATGCTACCATAGTCGAACCATCACAGCTTCTGTGGTGTTGGATCTGAAGTAGAAAGCTCGGTGTACATATTTGATATGACTTTAGCAAAGTATGCCTTTGCTTGAGGCCTCTTGATCTGCAAGACATTCTAATCAGAACATGGGAATAATTTCTTTGCACCTAGTGTTTTGATTTGTTGCAGCTAGCCAAAAACAAAAAAATTCTGCATAACTTTTAAGAATCAGAAATCAGTTCATCTTCATATTTGTTTCCTTCCAAAACCCATTAAGAGACAGTCAAACTAACCAGCTAACCACTAAACCAATTGTTGCGGTCATGATTTAACTGGAAGAGTGTACTGAACCAAGGCACTATATCACCTTGTTGAAATATTTCATCATTTTTCTTTTGGCAGATTGAGGTTTGACCTCGATCAAAGAGGTTCTCAAGGGGATGGGGATGTGACCAATGCATATATATATATATATATATATGTATGTATGTCTGTGTGTGTATGCACGTGTTAATTACATTTCAAATTTCCAAATTCTTACTTTTATATATTGTCGCTGAATTCTTTCTTTCATACCCTGTTAGCGTAGCAGATATACGTCTTATTTAAGTATTTGCAGCAACTATTTCTTTCATTGTAACGTATTATTATATTTTATATATTTTCTAATCTGGGTAGGCTTGTATAATATTTCCCATAATTCATAATAAAATTAGCAGCCAATATATTGCATAATATTTCATGAATGTATTTATTTAATTCGATTCCAATTGAATACAGAAAAATCTTTATAAATTAATTATTTTATTAATTAAAAAATATATTAATTAATCGATAAATTAAAAATTTATTAATTTAAAAAAATTATTTATAATTTAATAAATGAAAAAAATTATTGTGTTTTATCAATTTTATAATTAATTTAATAAGAGTTAAATGAATTAAAAAAAAGATAAATTAAATATAAATTAATTAAAATAAAATAAAAAAATATGTTATTAATTGAATATAAATTAAATAAATTGAATAGAGAAATGTGTGAATTGAATATAGAATAAATGAAATAAATAAAAAATATGCGAATATAATTATTTAAATTTAAAATAGTTTTCATCTCAAATCTCAAATAAAATATATAAAGAATTTTAAAAAAATAAGTATCAAGACTCGTATTTTGATAAAAATATCATAATTTATTATATGTATAATGTTGATAAATTATTAATTTATAATATGAATTGAATTATATAATTATATATGAATTTTTAAATTATTATTTTATTAATTTATTAAAATTATTAATAATTATTAATTTAATTCACTAATTTAAATCGAAATCGTAAAAAATTATTATATAATAAAGATTATTAATTTATAAATGTTTTACTGTATTTTAACCTTTACTCTATCACTTATCTGGTTAGTTAAGAAGATGGGCTTTGAAAACATTCAGCAACAGCTTTACCTTGAATGTTGGAGTGAGTAGGCCATTCTCTAGAGTAAATGGTTCAGGCACCAATGTTACAGCCTTTGCGAATTCGAAACCTCGCAACTGCAGAATTTTAAGAGAACATAGATAAGGTAAAAGTAAAAAAAGCAAAGTGAAGGGTTGCGGGAGCACAACATTTGAAAATATTACCTCAGCTTCCTTTCCAACCTCATCCATCTCAAGAAGAACTGCAGCTCTTGCTCTTGGATCATTGCACAACCGTCCTAAATCATCATACTGTGAAATGAAATTTAGAATAAGGAATCAAAGTCGCCTTCGCTGCTTAGTGATCTCAATAAAAGTATAGACATGGGAAAAGAAAATCCAAGTTGAAGTTTCTTAAAAGTCAAATTTGTTATCTACTAAAATAAATAAGCCCACCATAATCCCCTGAGATGTAGCCCAATCTCTCAACACATCTGGGTCCACAGCAACTACAGCTACTAAAAAGGAGTTGAAACTGTCACCTATAAACAAATTTACCAGTCCATGAATAAATCAAAGCTAAGAATATCGGTATGGAAGGTAAGCATGATCTTCCTTACCGTATATAAAACACTGGGAAACAAATCTGCATTTGGAATATACATTCTCAATCTTCTCTGGTGCTATATACTCGCCTTGTGCCAACTTGAAAATGTTCTTTTTCCTATCAGAAGTTGACTATAGAACGTCAGTAAAGTGCTAGTGGCTTTGTCAAGGGCATGGCATCCAGGATTAAAATATGGTGTGCAGTTAGTTTGATATGACTAAAATAAGATTGTTAATATATTCTTCCAAAATTTATCAAAGTACATAATCTGACCTATCAATTATCTTGAGGCGTCCCCCAGGTAACCACAACCCAATGTCTCCAGTGTGCAGCCAACCATCGCCATCCAATACTTCTCTCCTGTCCAATTGAGCAGGCTATTAGGTAGACTGAACCTTGAAAGAAACATTTCAGCAACAATATCTAACAGGGTATGAAAGTTGAATACGTTTGGACACCATCTTTGTAGTAACCTTGGAAGATGGTGGGACCCCTGACACAAATTTCTCCACGTGGATATGGCTGATCTTCGGACGTGTAGTTCATTTCAGGAACATCCACTAGCTTTATTTCTGAAACGGAAAAACACAGATTATGATGTTGAGAGTTGAGAATCCCAAAAACCCAGGCTCGCACAAAAGACACCACTCAGAAACCAAACTCGACCATTTCTTAAACATTTTCCATATCTGAAGGACTGTTATAAGGATTTCAGCATCTACAGTCTCTGACTATCGCTATTAATGGTACAAGTGGTATTCTGAAACTAATGTGCATGACAATATGAAGACTTAAAGCTTTTAACTCGCTACAGATGCATAAAATGATACGAAAAGGCCAAAGCGTGCCAGTTCTTTACTGTTCAAATGATTGACAGGATAGTCACCATTTACCATTTAAATAATCAACAACTGCTACAGATTTTTCACTCCAAAGAATGAACCGACAAAGTCTTCAGACTGACTCTGTGGTGCCAGTCAGTCAAAAACCATATTCCCAAGTCTGCTCAAAATCAAGAGGTCCTAACCTACCTCAAAAACTTTGATCACAAGTCATCGTTGTTCCTCCTGTTAAAGATTTCGACAAGGCCTTGCTCTTATCCAAGGTTTTTAGGTCAAATAGATCTCCACAACCATATGGTCGTTTTTATTTTCCATTCCATCACTATGTTTCATTTAGTCAAATTAGAATTCACTTGGAATCAATCTCCACTTCCCTCAATTTTCACTTGGAATCAATCTCCACTTCCCTCAATTTTATTGTCCTTTTTTTTTTGGTCATATTTGCAGCTCCCTTTCTTTACACCCTTAACTGCATTTCTAGTTATTTTGACTTCTCACTTCACCCTGAAGTATGCCTGTTACAGGTCCGGGGCTGGGGCCAAACCAGACAGAATTAAAATAGAAAAAAAGCAGGGTCAACCCAGTTTAGACCCAGGGGTCAAGTCCAGGTAGTCCCCAATCCAACCCAGGCCTGAACATGGTTCCTCCAGTCCAGACTGGGTCCGGACCTGGGTAACAGCACTACCCTGAAGTACTTGTGTCAGATAAAAATCCTTAAATAAGTATATTACATTTGGACGCTAAAAATAAGCAAGAAAATCAAAGTTTAAAAATAGATGAGCCCACCCCCAAAAAAATTTTCCTCCAGTTATTCATCATCTAATTCATCACCCTAATGTAACAACATATCACTAACAAAATCACATATACATGTTATATTGCTATCGTTGACACTTGGCACAATTTGATATGCCAGCGCATGAAAAATATGAAGAATTAATTGTAGTCTACAAACAAATAGTAAACTAAGAGATTTAATTGGTTTTCAAGCAAAGGCCAACCACTAACCACAGGCAGCATTTGAAGAACCAACATGACCAGATAAATTGTCACCCGTGTCCATGATACTTATTGCACAAGAAGTCTCAGGAAAAAAAAGAATTAATTGTAGTCTACGAACAAAAAGTAAACTATGAGATTTAATTGATTTTCAAGCAAAGCAACCACTAACCACAGGCAGAATTTGGGGACCCGACATGACCAGATAAATTGTCACCCGTGTCCATGATACTTATTACACAAGAAGTCTCTGTCATTCCATATCCCTCAAGTACTTGACAGCCAAAGCACCTGCAATCATGGATACAAGTTCCTAACTCCCGCAAATGATGCAAAAGACACATAAACATACATTAGGCTGAAATAAACTTACACCCTTAAGAAGTCCATTATGTCAGGTGACAATGGTGAAGCACCTGATCCCATAAAACGGACGCGTCCTCCTAGTTTTTCCCTTATTTTATTAAATACCAATTTGTCCCACATTGGTGTTGGATTCCGACCTGAAGTAGTCATGTTGAACATAAACAACAAAGCTCAAAATAGCAATAAGCATGCATCCATATTATCCGCCTAGTATTTTAAGGTAAACCAACAGTTAGTCTAAGGACTTAACTTTTAGAATTTCTTACAATACATAATTAGGAATTTTGCTATGATAGACACACACACACACACACACACACGAGTCTAGTAATTAGCATATATACCATTCATTATGGCTTGCTTCTTTGAGTTGTAGGCAGTTCTAAAGAGCCTCTCCCTCAGAACCCCAGAAGTTTTCACAGCATGTGTAATTCTGTTATAATCAACTTAATTAAACATGTCTGGTTGTAGCATATAATTTATAATCAAATAGATTGAGCCTCAGTCACAATCTTACCCATCATATATCCGATTATACAACCGTGGAACACTACAAAATAGCGTTGGTCTTAAAGCAGCCAAATCATCCATCAATTTCATATTGTCCTGCAAGGACAGAAACAAGCTATAAAAAAAAAATTAAAATAAACATTTATGAAGAAAAATCCCATAATAACTTGTTATGCCAATGAGAAAACAGTGAGCGTTTTGATTGTGGACCCACATTTAGCATGATGATTTCTAGAAACACTTTTTTGTGCCAGCTATTATTTCATGCTCTGTTCAGTTGTTATGAAAATGCTAAAGAAAGAAGAAGATGAAGCAAAGCTGCAGAAGAAACAAATGAAAAAAGAAAAAAGGAAGTTCAACCATGAATAAAATGATACCAATATATCAGGCCAGTAGATAGTACCACACTACATTCCCTTTTGGACAATGAGTAAAGAATAATAAGAAGGAACTTCCAATCCTTTAACAAAAATATAACAGACTATTAATTAAAATTGATATTTCCAACCTAATTAAAATAGGCTGTCAGGGTATCTAAACCTAGGAGAAAGTACTCACTGAGTTTACTAGTGAAAATACAACGCCATAAATTCAGTAACATTTATCATTTAGCCTAGATGAAAAATATTGGATTCTATTGGATGCAATTCCATTTCCAACAAAAAAAAAAAATGCTTACATTACACCCATGTCATACTCCTGCAGTGAATCAATGCATAGTATTTCTATCGTATAGCCACTTTCTATTCTATTACTGTAGTAGTAAAAGAAGTTCAATCATCTACCTCTCAGATGGTGTATTCATTTTCTACATCTCCCAAAAATACTTTCTCGATCATACGACGTAATGCTTAGTAAGGTACTTATAAAGCACTGTAGAGTTAGTACAGTATGGCACACAATAGATAAATGTTATCTATAAGCATTTACTTTTCCAAATATTAATTCTCTATGGTCGGTACTAACAAGTTATGCCATGAGTTGGATATTTATCATAACTGATGGATTTTGTTCAAAATTTAGAATCAGAAAAATCTTACCAAGTTGTAAAGGTTAGGCCATAGCATAATAACATAATCCATTGCAGTACACAAATGTACCAATTAATATAATACATGAACCAAATAATATAATACCACACCAGACTGTAGTATAAATTTCACAGGGCTTAACGCAAGTAATAGGTGGCAGGCATTGTGCTTAACAGCACTACTATCATACCCAACGCCTCCACAATAACTAGCATATTTAAGAAGGTTTATCAACAGTAACTAAAGATCACACTAAATTGAGTCACATACCCCCTGATAGAAGCCAACAGCAACACCATGGTAAGCTAACACAAATTGATTGGTTCGTTCATAGATATGAGCCAAAGGAAGATAAGATATATAACTGTAAAAGGCAAGTTTAAATCATAAGAAAAAAAAGAACAAAAATTTTGTCTGCTTCAGTAGGAGACTGTTTTACATTATTAAACTCTATAGAGAGCTTACATATCTGAGGGATTGAATTTGACTGCCAGAGAGAAACCAGCAACACTTGCTATCAAATTTCCATGTGTCAGGACAACTCCCTTTCCAGAGAAAAGGCAAATCATTATGGACAGAATGCTTTAGCTGCAGGAACCAAAAAGTGTAATTCAAACACCATAAACGTCCTACCTTTGGTGTTCCAGTAGTACCACTGGTGTAACATATGGTTGCAATATCCTCAGGTTTAGGAGGTACAAAATCCAGCCGGTTACTGCAGCCCTAAAAAAAAACAATTTGTAAGTTGATGCAAATTTCACTCAGTGATTGCTTCCACCTAAAACAGATAGTAACAACTTTGATCATAGTCCCACCTGATGATTGGCTAGTCAGACTACACATTTCAGAAAAAGCTAGAGATCTCATTGAGCAAATTACTGGAAGAACTCCAGTAATTATTAAAGAAAGTTACCTATTATGACAAGCCTTTCAAAAATACAACAAAAGACATTAAGGACAAGGGCCTCAATTTTGGTATATCCAATTCATCAAGCTGGTCACTTTTTTCCCACTTTTGTGCACAAAAGAAGGAAGTTATAAGCAAGAGAAAGGGAGGAAAAATTAAAATGGAGAGATCACAGGATCCTCCAGCAAGAGAAACAAGGAATAAAACAAAATTTTGACAAAGTCCATTAATCACACATAATGGCCAGGAAGAGACATGAATTCTATTGTCATAAACCCTCACAGTTCAAATTTTACATGCCACAACTTTGAACTCATGATAGTGTGTGAACTACAATTTTGATTTTTATACCATGGGATCAATTTGTCTCATTAGCTGTTCAAGCAAAAACCATGTAAGTTCTTATCAACCACCTGTTGTACCTATCCTTGAGAAGTTCTAAGAATTAGAAAACATATATGTATGCAAACTTAATTGCATTTATCTCATGGTACACAATTTTAATTTGCTCAACATAAAACCTTTAAGCAATGTGCTACTAAACAAAATAAGATGAGATATGTTTTAGAAGAAAAGTTACCTCGCTGAGCAATTTCAGATATGACACGAGCTTGACTCCAGTGGTTGAAGGAAGGGATGGTAAGTGTCCATCTACACCTCCCACTACCTGTCATGAATAGCAGGACAAAATTTAAAAGGAACTGCGAAAAGAAAGTAACCTTATTCCTAGTTAAGTAAGAACTCGTAAAATAGATTCATAAGTACAGACCACTATAAGTTGCACAGATGGAATCTCGGCTAGGAAGCTCAACAACTGCAGGTTCCAAAAATGAAAATAAGATACATCACAAAAGTTGAATAGAAATAACACGGAAAAAAGAGCAATTTATACATTCCATGGGATCCAGCTTCAGCTAGCAATTAGTAATAATCAAAAACTACAGTACTTCATCACAATCACAAATTACAATAATTTGTATCTTATTATAAATCAGGACAAACAGCAGAAAAACCTGTGGCAAAAAAGATATTAAAAGTAACTTATGAATTTTTTAGATGGTGTGTCATGTGTGTGTGTGTGTGTGTGCGTGTGTGCGTGTGTGCAGAAAGAGAAAGAGCGGCAAAGAAAGAAAATGGTCAAAATAGTTAAGAATGTTTGACTTGTTGAAAGCTATTTATGATAGAAAATTCATATTTTCATGTAGTATAATCCAACAACATATCATTAAAATTCATGCATCACAGGCACGTTGCCACTAAATCAATGATTTCATAAGAATAAATTCAGAGTCAATTATTTTCTTCTACACTTTAGCTATTAGTTATCAAATGAAAGTGTATCAAATTTCTTATCGAAGACAAAGTTAACAATGAATACGCTAGTAGAAATGCCATACTCCTAGCTAAATATATTATTCCAGAGTAAAAAGAAGCATTAAAGAAGCAAGATAAAACTGACAGTGTTCAAAGTCTCTGGGACACAAAAGATTGCCTGCACATCAGCATGATTCACAACATACTTAACAGCATCAGGACCTGCACATAAAATCAATACTATGAGATAGGCAAGAATCTACCCAGAAATATGTATCTGAACAGTCAGATGCATACCAAGAGTTTCGTACAGGGGAACTGAGATGAACGAATATGCTGCACAAGCATGATCGACAATCAGCCACTCTGGTCTGTTTACAAAATACATACCAACGCAAGCTCCCTGTTACACAAGAAACCAATTGGAGTAAATTACATTTACAGGAAGACATCGCATAGAAGCACAATTTTCTATTCAAACATAACTAAAGAGGCTGGTAACATAAAGTAGAGCTAGTACATCATAATGGAAAATGATCCAAATCATATATATAGTAACTCACTTTTCGTATCCCATGATAACAAAGGCCAGAGCCTATTGCCTCTCTAGCTGTACCTGCTTCTCCATATGTCATCCATGTGTACCTTTTCATTTTGTAAAGAAATGTGATGCATTCTCAATTTAAAAATAGTAAGTGCAAACTTGCTCAATATAAATAACTCACTCTCCAATTGTTCCATCCTGCCTAAGCCGTGTGCCCAAGTACTTGTAATCTTGAAAAGTTTCAACAGCATGCCTATATTCACAAAAATCCAATAATAAATGCAATCGCATATAACTCCAAGCTTCATTTTAGTCTACTATAGACCGAACCGTTTATATTTCTGATCCAAACTAGAAAAAAACAATGAACATATGAAATAAATAATTTAACCAAAAGAGTCAAAAGAGAAAATTCTCACACGAAGTTGTCATGCAATGTCCCAATCTCAGGATGATCAGGGAACCTGCTCACAAGGCTCATTGGAGATCGCACAGACCTGACCAAAAGAGAGAGAATATAACAAAAGCTACACCCACACACAATCATAGCCAGATGAAAGAAGCACATATACCTGTAGACATTCCATTTCCCTGTTTGTAATTTCTCAGGTAGAACTACACTGTATCCTTGACCTACACAATAATTGAATTTTGCACTTCAATTCACCATAAGTTAATTTAAAAATAACAGAATAGCCTTAATATGATTATTGATTAGTCCAGCTTTTTGCAGAAATATATATGTGCGTACTGACTGTATACTTACTATGAACGAATTGCGAGGCGGTGAGATTAGGTTGGAGATATGAATGACCGTCTATGGTGGTGGAGGAGAGAAGATGGCCCTGAATAGCTTTGAGTCGACGCTGTGCCGGCAATTCCATGAAATTTTCTCAGGAAAACAGGAGGGGAAGAGAATTGGTAGGATGAAATGAATTGTGATTTGCTTGGTTTTGTACTTTCAAAAACAGATAAGAATAGGATCGGCGGAATGCAAAATCAGCTCCAGCCGCGAAAGTGACTTTTACTTTTTCTAATTTTTAATTTTTTTTCAATTATAAATGACGCTTTTCGTGTCGTGTGAGGGGTTGGTTGGCGCTAACTGCCAAGTTAACAGACTGCCACCGCCATTCAAACTAAAAATGTTAATTGAAATGTAAACAAGTGAGGGCAATAAATAGTAAAACCTCTATAAATTAAGATTATCCACTCATAAATTTATTAATTTAAAATAATATTAATAAATTAATAATTTATTAATTTAAAAAAGAATATTTATAATTTAATAAATATATAAATTAATATTTTATTAATTTTATAATCAATTTAAATGAATTAAATAAAAAAATATAATCAATTAAATATAAATTAATTAAAATGTATAAAATAAAATATGATTAATTGAATATTAAATGAAGTGAATTTAATTATTTATATATTTTAAACGATTTTTAAAATTATATTTTAATAAAATATATATTATAATTTATTATATTTATAATATTAATAAATTATTAATTTATAATATGAAAAAAATTAAAATTATAAAATTCATAAAATCAAAATCAATTATAAAATTGATATTTTCTTAAGCTGCTCCTTTGATTTTTTCGAAACAATCCAAAACAGATAAGCCCAGTTAAGAGGCGGAAAATTAAAGGATTATCCACATGAAGCTCCGTTTCGTTCTATTGCGTGTACACTAATAAATCATTGGTTGTGTATCTTTTTGACATAAAGTTTTCTTTCTCGAATCTAAAGAAGTTATTTAAGTTAGATTAACATTATTAGGTAGTATTTATTATTATGAGACGACATTTTTAAGCAATAGATTTTAATTATTAAATTTAATTAATATTAAAAGTTAGATTGAATTAATATTAATAACAATGATCATTTATGAATGATTGATTTTTTCAAGAATGTAGTAAATTTTTTTTTAAGAATTATTTGTATAAATTATATATTATTATATTTAAAAAATTTTATGTTAAGAAAAATAATTTTTTAATATTTTAAATATTAAAATAAAAAAATATATAGATTAAGTTTCAAATTGCTAAATAATAATTGATTGTTATTGATTTTTAATTAAAATTTATAAAATATAGTAACATTAAGAGTAATTAATAATATGATTTTATATAAATTTAATTTTTCTAAAAATAGCTTATGTATTATAAAAAATTTCAAACAATTTCTGAATTTAACTTTTATTAATTTAACCACTCTCTTGTTATTTATACAACATAAATATATTTATCTTATATATAAATTTCATAAATTTTTTAGATTAAGTTTCGGATTAGCATAAAAATTATTAAATATAACAATAATATTAATTTATCTATAATAAAAAGATTATTAAAATTATATGTTATAATTTATATAAATAATTTTTTAAAATACTACTATTTTCTTGAAAAAACCAATCATTTATAGATACTCATTGTAATAATTCAACTTAATTCATAGCATTAATTAAACTTAATAAATGAAATTTATGAAATTCATGTTAACTGTTAAAATTTTATTAATTGAGAGTGTCATCTCGTAATAAAGAGATGCTAAGTCAATATTACCTAATAATTTCTTTAAATTGATTAAGTATGATTCAACTCATCATTTCAAACATTAATAACCCTATTTTTGGGAACAAGGAAAATGAGGGAGGAAAGAAAATAAGAGATAAAAATAAAGAAATTTTCCTTTTTCTTCTTGTTTTATAAGGGAAAGAAAATATAATGACACACAGGTTTCATAATTTATTCTCTCCAAATTGGAGAAAGTAGGTGGAAATATTTAAAATTATAATCGCAACTCAATAAATATTTATTTTATTTATGAAAAATATTTGTATATATATTTATCTGATAAAAAAATATATTAAATAAAAAAGATATTAATATCTTTTCGCTCGATAAAAAAAATAAAAAAATCATATTAATTAAAATATCTAATTACTCATTAATTGAGTATATGAGTTAAATTCTTATATTCAATATAAGTAATTATTTTATTTTATTTTATTTATAAATAATAAAGATATAATAAATATTATACCGTCTATCTGTGTATATAAATATACGAAGAAAATAATATATGTCGATAGATAAAAATATTTTTAGTAATATTTTATATTTTCTAAGTTATATATTTATTATTATTATTGTTATTGTTGTTGTTGTTATTATTAATATTATTATATAAAAAATTTTAATTATAGTATGATTTAGATTTATTTTATAATTCTTTATAAAAAAAAACTTTTTCATTAAATTTTTACATAATTTTAAAAGCTTGTTAGATTTGTTAGATTTTACATATTATTTTCATAATTTAAGTTAATTATATATTATGCTAGTGTATTGTACGATTTCAAATTTTTTTTATTGTTTTGAATTAAATTTTTTAAATACTGATCATTATTTTATACAGTTATATTATATTATTAAAAATCTACAATTGTCCATTCAGTTTTATGTTTTAATTTTAGTTTTATATGCTATTTTATTTTTTATTTACAATTCATCATCACTTAAATATAACATATTGTGGTTTATATACAACCATATACTTGGAATACTATTTTTATTTTTTGTTATTTATTTAATTTTACATTTATTTTTTAATTTAATATAAATAATCATAGACATCTTATAATGATGATATATTGATTCATTATTTATTAATATATTTTATCTTATAAAATTAAATTTATGTCATATAAAACTTTTTATTGAAATATTTGTTAAGTCATTATGAAAGGTTTTAATGCTTTGTTTAAATATCAATTACTTTTCATATTTTTAATTTAGTTTTTTTTTTTACATATTCGATTTATTTTAATTATGAAATTTTAGGTTAATTAATTACAATTAAAATTGAAAAGAGTTGTAGAATTAAAAATTAATTAATTGTAATTGAAATTTTATATTTTCATCTTTGTTATTAATATACTAATAATAATTAATTAAACAAAAATAATAATTTATTTGGATTGATTCCTTGATATTATTCAAGATAATATCTTATCTATATTTTCTCCCAAGTATCCAAATAAGAGGATGAAAAGTCTTCTTGATTTTTTTCATTCTTATTCCTTTTCTCCCTCAAAAGCTTTTGAATATTTTATATATATCTTACCTGCACTTTATTAAAATTATAAATTAATTATTTAAAATTAATATATTATTATTCGACTTATAATATAGCTTAACTGATATTAAATAGAGTAATTTATTAAGTTTTGTTGTTTGCCCTTGTATTTTTATTTTATTTGTTTGTTTTATTGTAGTAATTAGGTTTTTTTTACTGATTTATTTTTTTAAAATAAATAAATAGTAATATATTATTAGTTGTTTTAATAGAGTTAATTAGGAAATTCTACTATCATTGCTTTCTAATTCAAAATTATATGTAGTATTTTAGATAATTCAGTTTCAAGTCAAATATTGTATTCAATATAATATAGTATGAATTTTATATTTTATTATGTATTTCGTATTTTTTTTTCATGATTTTTTTATGAGATATATATTTTTTTAAAATATTTTGATAATTAATTTTTTTATAAATGATGTGATATATAAAAATAATATAAAATAAAAAATAATAACACAATAAAATTTCATATTATAATCATAGACAGTGATGATCAAATTTCTCCAATACATTAGTTAAATATAGGTTATGAGTAAATGAACAGGATGTATTTATGATTTATATATAGTTAATGAAAATACTTTAATTTAAACTTTCTATTAATACTCATAGAAAATCTTTATTTTTATTATATATATATATATATATATATATATATATATATATATATATATATATATATATATATATTGTGATTTATAAAATTTATAAAT
>CANXYC010084001.1:0-10508 GCA_948193065.1 Aleurites moluccanus | reverse complement strand
TCTACTCCTGCCTTGGAAGTTTTCTGGTTTCATGTAAATATTCAACTCTAAAAGAGTATGTAAATAATGTACAGAATAAAAGTTCCATGGTACTGTATATAAGAGTTGGCATGTAGATATAAGTTTGAGTTGCATCTTGATAGTTGAATTTTCTTCAGCATTCTTAAGCTAATTAAGTTGTTTATCTGATTTGCATGCCATATAGTTTAGTTAATTAGGTTCTTTGAGGTACTAGTAGCTTATGCAACACCCGTACCCTAGGACCGTTGCGACTCCCGGGTTGGGTCGTGACAGGAGATGCTCTCACCCTCCTACTCTGTGATCATGGACCACCCTTCCTTTTCTGATCCCTCTTAACTCTCTCAGTCTTATATTTCTCCTCCATCTGTGATGCCTTGTCTATCACTGTAGTCAATGAAGTGAACTCTTTAGCTAACAAGGCATTATGCAGTGCAGCATTTAAACCCCTCCGGAATCTGCTAATCAGATCTGCCTCCGTCAGTACTATATGAGCAGCATATCTACTTAGCCAGATAAACTCCTCAGCATACTCCTCCACTAACCTATCTCCCTGCTCAAGCTGCTCAAATCTCACTAAATTACGGCTCCTTACACCCTTAGTGATAAACTCATCAATCAATCCCTGTCGGAACTCTGCCCAAGTAGGTGGGTGCTCTCCATACAGCCTGGTCTCCATATGCCTCGAAAACCACGTCCAGGCCATACCCTTAAGTAACAAACCCACCAACTCTACTGATCTCAACTCTGAACAAGGTAGTCTCCTCACTACCTTCTCCACCTCCTCTAAAAAGTCTACTAGATATGTACCTCTGTCCCCTCTGAACTCCGGTAAGTTTAGCTTCAGAAAGCTAAACATGGAAACTCCACCCTCCTCTATCTCTCTCCTGCCCCCTGTACAGCTGGCTCCCTCTGAGCCCCCACTGGCTGCACAGGAGCCTATGCCACTACCTTAGGTACTACTGGTGAAGGTACTACTGCAGGAGCAGGTGGTGGTTGTGCCTGTTGTCTCTCCCTCCTAATCTCAACCATCTCCCTCCTCAGCTCCATCAGACCTCTCATCATCTCAACCCTTCAAGGGTCATCTCCCCTCTCTGAGTCCTCTGAAGTCTGTCAAGATCGAGACAGACCCTCTGATACACTAATCTCCCTTACTAGGGACTCATTGGAGGCAACCTCAGCCTCCCTCCCTAGCGTCTCTGTCTCTGCTGTTAGACATGTTTGTAATCTATCGGGAAAAATGATAACAGTCTCACAATACAGTAAAAACGCAGAATAATAATATATAATAGACGATAACTGTAATAGATGACAAAGGAAATCCTATGCTCCATGGTATATCTAATTCTACCCCATTTGGTAACTAGTCACAATTCCTCTGTAGTACAATCACTATTCATCTGTAACCTAGATTTATATTCTGTAAAACTAGTGCTTTGATACCACCTCTGTCATGACCCGATTTCCCGGACCGCGATGGTCCTCTGGCACGGGAGATGCCAATGGCGACCGACACCCGTAGAACCCAGTATCACATGCATCATCTATAAACCTCAATATTTTATTCATATTAATTAATTACCCGTCATTCTGTTAACATGTTATGCATTCTGTAATCATTTTGCAATTGGCTGAAACATTCACATATCATGTCATAATACCATCAATAACTCATAATAATGTCATAAACATTATTTATACAATGTTCATCTCCTAGCTAACACATACATACCCATGGAGCAGCTAGATCATGAACACCAAAATAAATATACAGAATATCAGAAATATACATAATAGACTGTTGCAGATGTCCCGGAATGACAGAAAATAGAAATCTGTAATCTACTCCTCTCCTGAAATGGGTAAACAATGAAATGGGTGAGTATAGATCATACTCAGTGAATTTACATGCATCATCAATGAAATATAAGCTCAAGTAAAGGTTTACAAGGTTTACACATGGTAAATAATAAGGGTACAGTGTAAATCATATAAGTTACAGAATCAATATCAATAAACAATAGGAACAACAATGGTCATATCCAATAAGGGAAATCAATATGGTAAGACAGATAAAGGGCCATGAACACATAGACTATATGTAATCACACAGTCAATCACATATCACATAGGCATAAGACTGATCAGGTCCTATGGCTGGAACCAATAACCCTTCCTAGCTAGGGCATCAATATCAATGTGCAAATTGCCGACAGTATGTACCCACTACCCTATTGGTGAGGCAGCTTTGTCAAACCACATTTGGGTCAATAGAAAGAGGTAACATGTCAATAGATACCATTATGCAATCATGGTACCATCACTGTCAATATGATCAATATCAATCAAATCAAGTAATATTTAAATCAATGGCATAGTAAAATATAACATATAAGCAAGGATATAGGTTATGGTAAACAATAATGGTATGGAATAAAAGTTGGTACGGTGGCCGAAATTGATAGGTCAATTGGCATGCCAACGTCGCTGACGACAATAGCATTCAATTGGTAGGCCTATGGCATGCAAACCAATAGGCCAATTACAAATGAACTAGGCATTTCTTCTAACACTTGGTGGCCATACAATGACAAGCCAATAGGTTATGTTTGGTGGCAAATTTGACTTGCCCAATTCAATAAACACCAAGTCACATTGGCAACCAAAGTCAAGGTATCAAGAAACATAATTAAACAACATTAAAATACTATCAAATTGGCAAGGAAAATCAAAGGAAAAACAAGCAAATTCATAGGCATATTTAGGGCAAAAGGGTTCGACCACATAGGGTTTTTCACCAAAGGGTTCCAATCATTAATTCAATGATATAAACATGTTAAATGATGCAATGTAAACTCACTTAAGCCTCCAAATAGCCAATGCACAATGCAATTCCACCGAAATTGCCAAAATGCTTACTTTGAAATTCAAGTTTGACAATTCTCCAATTCTACATCAATTAAACCATCAATTACTTATCCATTCATATCCAATTAGTAAATTCTAACATCAATTAACAATTCCTAACACTAATTCAACATATCAAGTCTTACGACTTCAAATAGCCAACAGAATTTTGGGATTTCAATTCAATTGGATAAATTGAAGCAAAATAACCATAAACCTATTCAATTGAACCTAAATAAACTCTAAATCATCAATCAAACTCAAGAAATAAACTCATTACCTCAAATTGCTCAAGATGGCCGAAATGCTCCCTTAGATTTTCCTCCCATTCCTTTGCTCAAATCTTCAAATTAATGATGGAAATGGATTTAGCTAGGTTGATTTGTTATTTTTCTATTAATTTCCTAAAGAATTCTATAAGAAAATTAGAAGAAATGAATTGAAGAAAACAAGAGCAAGGTTTCAGCAATGGAAGGAACAAAATGGAAAAGATGAGCACGAAATGGAGAAGGAAAAATCAAATAGAAAATCATAATGCATAATTACAACTAACTCCTCCAAGTTTCAACTTTTACACTTTGGTCCTTAAATTTTCTGTAATTTATTCTGACAATTCTGTCAGGATTTAGATATCAGAGTAGGGAGTGAATAGGCTTATTTTAATTTATACTTATTTATAAAAATGGTTCTGGAGTCATTCTGTAAACCCGACCAACCACTTTCCACTATTCACCTTGAATTTCCGTTTATTTACAAAAATGCCATTACTTACTTTTTCAATGTTCCTAAATGATTTTCACTTCTTTCTTTTTACCAAAATTAAACATAAATTATGGTCATCTTTTACCCCCATATCAAATTTAGAAATCCTTCCATTGACCGAACTGCTAATTTCTCGACACTGTTCCCAACACCGCCAGTTTCCAGAAAAGTTTCAAATTCGCTTTCTAACTGTGTCTCTAAAATTATTTCCCACCATTTCAAGACTAATGGACCACATACTGAGAATTAATTCATGCATACATGTTATGGCTTTCTAGGGTATTATATTTTCTCCCCTTCATGTTTTGGTTCCCCTCTCCAAAAATGATAGCCAACATATAGTTCTCATCTTTTCAAAAGCTAACAAAAATTGAAGATAAAAAAAAAAAATAGAAAATTCTAGAATTTGACTTATTTGGCACCTATGTAATTAATTAATAAATCAATTAATCATTTTTCTATTCAAAAATCATCTTCTCCACCATAATAGCTGGCCACCTTGGCCTATTTCTAGAAAGGGCGGGTCTCACAATTTTATTTAATTGCACTTTTGGCCCAAAATTTTTCTTATTTGTATTTTGACCTCAAAACTTTCTGTAATTTATTATGTCTATTATGTTTAGATTCAACCTCAAGTGTGGGGAGTGAAATACCTTATTTTAAGTTGTTCTATCCTTTAAAAATAGTTCTAGGTCATTTCTGGATCTCAGACAGTGGATTTTCAAAATTGCTCCCAAAGTTGCCTTCATTTACAATTTTGCCATTACTCTTATTTTCAGTATTCTAAAGTATTTTTTAACTCTTTCTTTTCACCATAATTTCACATAAAATTAGCATATTTAATTCCCCCAAGTCTGGATTAGAAATTCTTAAATTAGTTGGACTGCTATTTTCCCGACAGTGTTTTCGACACCGACGATTTTCGGAAAAGTTTTGCATTTGCTTCCTAACTGTGTCTCTAAAATTCTTTCCAATCATTTCAATGCTTTTAAATCATAAACTAAGAATTAAATCATGCATATATGATGGGGCTTCCTAGGGTATTACAATTGTTTATCCAACCTTTTACCTATGATATGATGTATATTAAATTCACTTAGTATTTTGATACTCATTTCGTGGTTGTTTAATATTTTCTAGGGCAAAAGTAAAGTCAGATTCCAGAATCCTTTCCTCCATGGAATCCTACAGTGTAAATATTTTAAACTTTGTGTTATGTATTAATCTAGTAGCTCTATAGTTTTGTATATGAATGTAGTTAGATTGTATATATGGATGATAAATATTATATGGAGATAAATGATGTTTATGGCATGTGTGGATAATGGTTATAGACTACAGAATGACATACTACAAGATTATAGAATACAGAATGCATAATAAATAGTTAATTGGGTAATTGTAAAATGATAATTGGAATAATAATTAGGTTTTACAGGTGTCGATCACCTCTGGCGGTTCCTGCATCCTAGGACTGTCATGTTCCAAAATTGAGACGTGACATAAATGGGTTTAAAATGCATTAAAATCCAAAAAGGTAAAGTTTCAAGGTGCAAATGTTTTGTTTAATGTCTTATATTGAGTAATTTTATTTTCTTCTTTCTACTTCTTTATTTTAAGATGTTGAATGAATGAATGAATGTTTATAATGTGATATGATTATGTAAATCACTTGTTAAGGGTGGATGGTTCATTTCTCCTTCCATTTCTTTAGGGCTACTACAAACTGATATTGTGCAATGAACATAAACATTTTATGAAATCTTTAGGCATGACCCTGTGAAATTGTATATGAGATTATATGTGACATGGTTCATTATCTATCTTATCCATATGAAATATTTATTGACAGCCTGTTTATTAATCATTGTCCATTATAGCTTCTTATTTCTCTTTATTCTGTAACTGGTGTGCAACCCTATTAACCAATTGTTGTTAACTACTATTTTATTGTTTATCCAACCTTTTACCTATGATATGATATATATTAAATTCACTGAGTATTTTTATACTCATTTCATGGTTGTTTAATATTTTTCAGGGCAGGAGTAAAGTTGGATTTAAGAATCCTTTCCTCCGTGGAATCCTACAGTGTATTTTTTATAGTATAAATATTTTAAACTATGTGTTATGTATTAATCTAGTAGCTTTATGGTTATCTAGTAGCTCTATGGTTATGTATATGAATGTAGTTGGATTGTATATATGGATGATAAATATTATATGGAGATTAATGATGTTTATGGCATATGTGGATAATGGTTACAGACTACAGAATCACATATTACAGAATGATAGACTACAGGATTGTAGAATACAAAATGCATAATAAATAGTTAATTAGGTAATTGTAAGATGATAATTAGAATAATAATTGAGTTCTACTAGTGTCAATCTCCTCTGGCGGTTTCTGCATCCTAGAAACATCATGTTCTAAAATTGGGACATTACAGAGGTGGTATCAGAGCATAGGTGTATGTGAATAGTAACTAGATACAGTGTTAATAGGACATAAGTAAACCGTAGAGTATAGGAATTCTTGTTTTGTCTTTAGTTGTAATCGTCAACTATATGTGTATTATGTGTTTATGTATTATACTAAAATTGTTGTTTCTGTTTCTTATAGTAACCAAGATGTCTGATAGACAGAGAGACCGTACTATAAATGACAGAGACAGAGAGGTTACTGGAGAGGCAGAGGTAGCCTCTAATGAGTTTTTAGTTAGGGAGAAGACAGAGGAACCTCCCCTTTCTCGACAAAGGATAGAGGATACCAGAATGGGTAATGATCCCTAAAGAGTGGAAATTATGTAGGGTATGTTAGATTTACACACAGAGATATAGGAATTGAGGCGGGAAAGACAAGCAATGCCGCCACCAGTACTACTAGCAGTGCCACCCCCTGTTGCACCAGTTGTTCCACCAGCTACACCTATTTCAGCTCCCATACCACCAGTAGTTGTTCCTGGCGAGCTTGTTGTTCAAGAAGGCCACTGTATTATAGATGTAGGCGTAGTCAGTATGTTTAATTTTTTGGAGATGAATTTGCCTGATTTTAAGGGTGATAGAGGCAAGGAGCCCATTGATTTCTTTGAGTAGATTAAGAAGGTGGTGAGGAGGCTACCTTGTTCTGATGCTAGATCTGTTGAGTTTGTTGGTCCATTACTAAAAGGGAAAGCATGGACCTAGTTTTCCAGACATATAAAGCCACGGCTATATAGTGATCATCCTCCGACATGGGCTCAGTTCAGACAAGCCCTACTAGATGAGTTTCTGACTGAAGGGGTGAAGACCATAAATATTGTACAGTTTGAGCAGCTTGAGCAGGGTAACAGGAGTGTGGAAGAGTATGCATACAAGTTTATTCAGTTGAGCAGATATGCTACTAGGATAGCACCTACAGAGGTTGATCTTATCAGCGAGTTCAAGAGCAGATTGCATGCCTCACTACATAATGCTCTGTTATCTACAGAATTCACTTCTCTGATAACAATTATTGATAAAGCTAATCAGATGGAAGAGAAGTACAAATCAGACAGGGCAAAGAGGGAACATAAGAGAAAAGGGGGATCTAGTGTTCAAAGCATAAGAGGAGAGGGAAGTTCACAGCAGAGACAGACAGAGACAAGATCCAGAATGGAGCAGAGACCTCCGTCTGATAGTCAGATTAGGAGGAGTCAGAGTAGAGGTCCTTTAGTACAATCAGTTTTTGTTTTTTCTCAAGGTTCATCTAGACCCATGACACAAATGCCCAGTGTGCCTGTATGCAGTTTCTGTGGTAAAAGGCATAGTGGGTAATATAAGCGACAATATGGTGCTTGCCTTACATGTGATCAGCATAGGCATTTTATTAAGAATTGCCCATTGTGGAGTGAGCAATAGCCTTCTAATATAGTATCACAATAGATAATTCAGATGAATCAAAATGGTAATAGAGAGGTTACAGGTAGAGGCAAAGGCACAGGGCAGATTTAGAGTAGCAGTCAGGCTTCTGTAGGGAGAGGACAGGAGCGAGTTTTTACAGTGAATACATAGGAAGCCCAAAGAGCAGACAACACAATGACAAGTAAGGTCATAATTCAGAATGAAATAGCATAAGTATTATTTGATTCGGGTGCCACACAATTTTTTGTATCAGCTATGTTTGAACCTAAATTGAAAATGGAGAAGCAACTAATGACCATACCACTAGAGATATTCACACCTATGGGGGAGAGTGTAGAAATAAAATATTATTACCCATGTTGTGTGGTAGAAATTGAGGATAATGTTCTACATGCTAACTTGGTAGAATTACCTATGCTTGAGCTTGATGTTATTTTAGGGATGGATTGGTTAATAGCTCATCGTGCAATGATTGACTATTATGAGAAGAATATTAACTTTGAACCAGAAGGGCAAGTAGAATTTGAGTACCTAGGTGAAAAATGTGAAACTGGTATTCATCTTATTTCAGCTACCCAGGATAGGAAGATGATAGGGAAGGGTTATTTAGCTTTCCTGGCACATGTGGTGGATCTATAGAAGGCTCCAGCAGGAATTTATCAGATACCTGTTGTCAGAGAATTTCCTGATGTTTTTCCTGAGGATTTGCTAGGGCTACCCCCAGAAAGGGAGATTGAGTTTAAAATTGAGATGTATCCTGACACTGACTCGATATCCATTCCTCCTTACAAAATGGTACCTACAAAATTAAAGGAGTTAAAGGTGCAACTACAGGAATTATTGGATAAGGGACTTATCAGACTGAGCGGTTCTCCTTGGGGTGCTCCAGTATTATTTGTTAAAAATAAGGATGGCTCATGTCACAACTCGATCCGGTTGGCTGTGACGGTCCTAGGGTGCAAGAGATGTCGAGGCAACCAGCACCCGTAGAACCCATCAATCTCATCAATATAATAACAATATTGTAGTGGATATATCTATACCCATCATCAATAACATAACAGTCTATAATCATACACTCATATAACACTATTCATTCTATCACTCTGTCATTCATTCTGTAACTTTCTATAAATACCATAATCATATCATTAATAATCTCCAATATGCCGATACATACATGTTCATACACTAATTATACCATACAAAACCCATGGAGGAGATAAGATATGAACATACAAAATAATACAGTGTTCATAGTATTACACTGACACAAAATCTGCAGAATCCACAGAGAGTCAAAATGCTGGGATATCTACCTCTTACTCAGTACCTAGAGAGGAAAACAGTGAGAGGGTGAGTATATATGATACTTAGTGAATCTAATATGCATCGACCAATACAATAGGAAATGGAATATCAATAAGCAATAGGCAGATGAAATAAATGAATCAATTTGCTCAGAATCTCTGTAATATAAAATCAAATATAGAATATGACTGTAAGTAAACAATCACATCAATAGAATGTATATCACATGGATAAGATGGAAATAACAGATATAGAGCTATGAAACACATAGAAATGTGTCAAGCACAAATCACTCATATAAATAAACATAAGATGCATATGGACTTATGACTAGGACATCCCTTCCTAGTTCAGGGTACTATAACAATACATTGTGCACAATGCCAACAGTATGAACTCACTACCCTATCGGGGCGGCAGCTCTGTCAAATCACCTTGGAATCAAATAGAAACAATAATACATCAATAGATACCATTTTACAATAATGGCATCACCAATATCAATAACTCATCATCAATCAATTCAATGAGCAATAGAATCAATACTATATTAATAACAATCGATTATATGATGACCAAAGGTCTAACAACCAACAATGGGATAAAACATAAGTTGGTCATTTACGACCAAAAAGTAGACGTAATTGGCATGCCATTGTCGCTGGCGACGATGGCATTCAAATGGTTAGCCTATGGATTTTGAGCTAGGTTTTGGGTGCAACATTGACGTTTCCCCAAATATCAATAACAATACAAATTGAAAGCAACTTCATAGGCATTATATATACATCAATAAACAACATATAATGGATCAAATTGGCATGAAAAGGCCATAGGAAAATAAGGAAAAACTAGGCAATTTTGTCCTAAAGTGGTTCGGCCACTTTAGGGTTTTCACAAATGGTTTCCAATTTGCATTTTAACAATTTAGGCATAATATATGATGCATATTAAACTCACCTAACACTCCAATTCACCAAGCAAAATTTCTTTGCTACCAAATTCCTCAAATTTCTCAAAGTAGGCAAAATCGGCAATTTTCTTCAACCAAATTTTCTACAATAATGTAACCATCAATTAATCATCAATAAACATCCAATTGACTTATTTTATACTCAATTTATATATCTTAACTCATTTGCATAAAATCCATTCATACAACTTAGGTTTAGGGTTTGAAAATTGGGCAAAAATGCTTAATGCATCAATTGATGCAATTAAACCAATTACCCAATCTAACTAACATCAAATAACCCTAATTAAACCATAAAACCAAACAAAATGACAATATACCTCAAAATCTTGAAATGGCCGAAATCGTCAAGTGTGGTGTTCTTGAAATTTTCTTGATTTCTATAGATGGAATTTGATGGATGATGGATTATTTGGTATTTAAATCAAGTTTCCAACAATTTTCCTTAACAAAATGGAAGAAAAATCAATTGGAAATGGAGAAGAGAAGCTACGGATGGAAGAAGAAGAAATGGGCAAAAAAAATTTCTTAGCAAAAAAAATTTCTAAGCAAAAAAAATTTCTAAAGAAAGCTTATATACTGAGTCATAAATGGTAAATTTACTTTTGGTCCTCAAAGTTTCCTTAAATTATGTTTTTGTCATATTTTCCTT
>CANXYC010083997.1:0-13609 GCA_948193065.1 Aleurites moluccanus | reverse complement strand
TATCACCTGAAATCCATAGAAGAGGAGTGAGCCTTCAACTCAATAAGATATGAACATTATAAATCAAGAATCTGAATATCGAATCATGGTCATGAACAAATATTTATACATATAGGTATGAAAGAATCATAAGCTTTACTTGAAGGAACATGGTACTCATAATAATTTAGCTATATCAAATCATGGTTCATACTTGGAGTATAAAATGCCCACAAAGAATGGCATTATCAAATCTCATATGATAGAACTGATCTCATGTCATAACATAAGTATCAGTAGCCTTGCTACCTTAACGTGCACACATGCTTAGCCAGGCATGTGCCTAGAGCTCATGCCCCCCTCTAGGTGGAACACTGATAAAAACCCTATCAGCTGGGCTCCCAAAGTGCACTATGGACTAATGAATTCATTCTCATTGGCAAGAACGTTCTATCCATGGGTCATGGGGTTTCAATCTCATAAGAAGCATATTGGTCGCAGGACCATCATCATATATCATAATTCAAATCGGGTTTAACAAACAAGAAACATATGAACTTGATCCAAGAAAACTGATCAATTCATTTATATTATATATACAAATATATATAAATATGGATGAACAAATCGAGGATGCTAGGTCACATTATTTCAAGAAACAAGAAACAAATAAAATGTTCATACTTACCTTAACATAATTTCTCTTGAAATTTCCTCTAGCAAATTCCAACTCTAGCTCCTCAATTAATTTGAGTTTCTCCTCCTAAGAAATTTCCCAAACATACAAAAATTAGGGTTTTCTCCAAATCAATAATATTTAACATGATTTCCTAATAATTAATTATTTTAGAGTCTTTATTCTTAATTCCCAACAACAATTTTATTTATCTCTTAAAGAAAAATCTGCATTTAATTCGGAGTTACTGTTCATGTTACTATTCTTGACAGCCTTAACATTTTGATTTCCTTCCACATTAATTACCATTAATGACTTCTGATTACTTGCAATAAATTCTATATACCCAATATTAATTATTCTAACCCATAGACTTAAATAAATCTAAGGAAAAATAACTTAAGAAGAAAATTTACCTTATTTTCCTCAATAATGAAATTTCTGAAATTCCTTACTTAAACTAATGATTTCTACCTTAATATAGAATAATCTAGAGGTCTAATGCATTAATTTGAGTATTAATACTTTAGAAAATAAAATGAGACTAATCTAAGAAAAGACTGAATTTAACGAAGAAAGAAGGAAGGAAAAATCGTGAAAACGCTACTGGGGTTGCTGGGGTTAAATAGACCACTGCCCCAGAAAACACGCTTGCCAGCTTGCCTCGCGAATCCTGCCTCGGCAATGCTACCTCACATAAGCCAGCTCGCCATTCTCACTTCGCATTACCCAGCTCGCACTTTCCAGCTCGCCAAACTCATCCGGCAATGCCATCTCACTATTCCAGCTCGCATATGTCACCTCGCATATGCTGCCTCGCCAGACTCTCCTCGCGAACTCTTCCTCGCATAAGCCACTTTGCTTCTTCGCTTCTTCGCTAAACTCTGTTTCGTGAACTGCCACTTCGCACATTCCCTCTTCGCATGATGCCTCTTCGTATGATGCCTCTTCACATAATGCCACCTCGCCTTTCCTCTTCGCCAAACCTCTTCGCCAAATTCTCTTCGCCAAACTTCTTCGCCAAACTCACTTCGCCAAACCTCTTCGCACATGCTTCCTCGCATATGCTTCTTCGCCAATTACCACTTCGGAAATTTCACCTCTCCACTTCACCACTTCGCATTGCCAGCTCGCAAAATGCCACTTCGCATTTTGCC
This sequence comes from Aleurites moluccanus, assembly GCA_948193065.1. Lineage (NCBI taxonomy): Eukaryota > Viridiplantae > Streptophyta > Magnoliopsida > Malpighiales > Euphorbiaceae > Aleurites > Aleurites moluccanus. The sequence continues at coordinate 11,797 of CANXYC010083997.1, read as the reverse complement.
GGCTCGCCTTAACCAGATCCCACTATGTTGAAACTCTTCCTCGGCAACTTAGACTTAACCAGCTCACAAATGAGCTACAAATATCCAAACTCACTAATTCTTTTTGCCATTTAAAATAGACATGTAGGGGCACAACATATCAAAAATTCAAATCACTAAGACCAACATACAGACCATGGTGACTCTCCGAAATTCACCCAGACTTACTGCCCCAAAATCCAACCGAACAGACCTGATAAAATCCACTCTCCACTGAGATATACTTATCCAAAAATTCTGAAATTTTACAGACAACATCACAACACACAAAGAAACATTTTTTATGTTTACACCTTTGGCTTAATTTGTCTCAATCATTCCCAGTAAATTCAAATAGACACTGCCTTTCTGCAGAAATACTTAACCAGACCAGCCTTGCTCAAATAGACATAACTCATCACACACACAGAATTTTGCCATAGTTAAGACATAAACTTACAACTTTCATGCTTTATACTTTACCAAATTATTTCTTTTCAGATCATGAAATTATCATTACAAAATCTTACAACTGCAAATCAGAAATTATGGGATTCTCAAACATTCATATTTGAAATTAATTAATTCTCCAAACATACAATTTAAATAAAATACTACAAAAATGGCAGATATTATAGTATCATATATACTCACCCTTTCACTGTTTTCCACCTCCAGGTACAAAGTAGAAGGCAGATTCTTGGCTTTTGCTCCTCCAAGGAATTATGCAGTATGATATAGACAGTGTAATTATTTAACACTGTACTTTTATATGTGTATTAGATGCTCCATGGGTATTGTATAATAGTATAGACAAATTGTATATATAAGTGTATGATATATTTTGGAGTATAAATGTATATGTGTATATGATTATGGTAATAACAGAAAGTAACAGAATGAATAATAGAGTAATAGAATGAATAGTATTTATGTGAGTATATGACTATAGATTGATATGTATAGTATGAGATTGTATACATGTGATGATGGGTTCTACGGGTGCCGGTCGCCTCTGGCATTTCCCGCACCTTAGGACCGTTGCGGCCTGAGAGCGGGTCGTGACACATAAAGTCGAAAGAATTCTTTAGACCATTGCCTTCCATGGGAATGAAAGAACCATTCTCAATGACTTTCCAAAGTTCAAGTCCTTTGGAGCAAATGTGGACTCTCATTCTTTCTTTCCATTAATTGTAGTTGACACTACAAAATAGTGGTGGTCTTGTGGAATATTGTCCTTCATCAAAAGTAAAAGTAGATGTGGTTACCATAATAATGAATCGTAAACTCTAAAAATCATGAGATTTTATAGAAAATAGAGCACAATCTTTGATACCAATTGTTGACCCAATGGAAACCAAGAGGGGAGGGGTGAATTGCTTGGTATTTAAAAAATATGAGCAAATAAAAATCTTGATGAATAGAGAAAGAAGATAGAATGAGACATAATATTTTATAGTGCTTCAGCCAACTTTATGCCTATGTCCATTTCTCAATATCACACTTGAGTATTTCACTATCAATATCTTTATCCAGGTTCAAGATAAAAAACCTAAGTATTTTGGCTCACACTCAAATCATACAAGTGTTTTCCTATTTGGTTCACACTTAAATCCTTAAGAGTTACAAAAGATAAGAAGAAGAAAATCCCTTTTAACTTTTCCCAAACTCTCTAGTAATCAATAATTTTAAACAACCTAAAAAATTTTACAAACAATAACTCACAAGTATTATTTTATAAATAATCAACAATAACACCCTAAAAGACTGTACGGATATAAGTGGATCAAAACAGTGAAAATTAAGTTAATTGAGGAGTACATATATCAAAATGGTTTTAGAAAGTATTAAAAGATTATTCAAGAAAAAATTTACTCGAAGAACTATAAGAATGTTAATAAACAACCTTATCTGTAATTGATTTTTATAATATTTTTAAGAAGTTCTTTACCCGAATTGATTGAGGATACTCTAAGTTGAGATTTTAAACTATCAAGAAAAAAATAAATTGAGGATCAATATAAATTCAAATAGGCAAATGGATAGTGAAGAAAAAAGAAGCGATGAGGAAATGTTATATTGGAGAATTTGTCGGTTATTGATTTTTAATTAACTTTTGACAGTTCTTTTGACTAATTCTCTTTCATATGACTTGAATTAGATAGATTATGGGTTAATTAAAAATAAATTGAAATAAATATGATATTAAAGGTGATGGAAATGGATATGGAAGAGAAGTGAAATCAAGAATATGTAAATTTACAATTTTAGAGTTTACTGAAACAAGTTCGGTTAAAAAATCTTTAGCTATAGAGGTTGTGTTATTAAGTTGAATTGAGATACCAAAGGTAATGTAAGGTTCCATAGGACTTTAATGGGAAGAATTTAAAGACTCAATTGAAAAGAATTAAAAAGAATTATTATAGCAATTGTAAATATAAAAAATTATGGACAAAATTATAATTACCCAAAATTGTGAGACCCAAATGATAGAACAATTTCCATCGAACTTTCATTTTACTACTTATGCAAGAGTGATCCTATGAGAGAGAAGTTTAGGAAGAAACTTTCAAAAACTCTCCCATATATGAGGTTATATTCTTATCAAATAATGAATTATCTAACGTCTAACTAATGACGTTAAAGAAACACTTGATGGAAGGTAATCCATCAAATATAAATTTTATTTATTTTTCATTTAATTTTTATTTTATAATTTCTTGATTTTGTTGATTTTAATAATTTTTTTTGTGTAATTCTAATGTTTTAATCGAGAAAATTCTTTATTTTTTACAGGCTTTAAAAATATTAGGAGAATTAAAAATTAAACTAAGTAACAAAGTAAAATAGGCTACTACAAAATTTTGTAAAAGAAGCCTACACCAATGGAAGGCTATAAATTAAATCCCATGAGCGTGAAGCTTTTTCATGCCCATGGAACATCAATGAAGCCCTAAGGACGTCGAGAATTCCCACGCTCTTGATCATTTGAATAATGTACACAACGTCCTTGGTATATCCACTAAGGGCTTGGCAACTCTTTGAATTTTGGCCGCGTTTGCTTCTTTTCAAATCTTAATCCTATATAAATCTTCTTAAGTTTAATTTTCATTTTATTTATGTTTAATCTTTTTAAGTTTAAATTTTATTTATTTCATTTGTTATTTTAATTTCTTTATCGATTATTTAGCTTATAGTTAGTTTTTTGCTTTTATTATGTTACTGTTAATTTTTAATTCTATAAATTAGAATATTTTATTTTTTAATATTTTTCATATATTTCTTGTCAATCTAGTTTTTCTTTTAATAAGTTAGCTTCATGGATCTCACAAACAAAAAACATATGTGCCTAAATATTCTAACTTTTATTTTAATTTTAATTTTAATTTCTCTCTCTCCTTCACATAATTTGAAATTTTAAGTATGAGAGAGGCAGTACTTATTTTTATTGCATAATTAGTTTTTTTTTTAAATTTATATTAAATATAAATTTTTTATCCTATAAATGCCTTGTGATGAATTTTTCTTGATATTATATTAAGTTTTAAAGCACGAACTTGTGAGATGATAGTCTTAACATGATTGTTTTTTATGGTTTATATCTTAGGAACTATATAAATTGATTTTTAATTTTTGGAAGCATGATTTGATTTGGTAATTCAACATTTTTTTTTGCGAGATTTTTGAGTCAATTTTTGATTGATCATACCAATCTTTTTCTTATTGAGTGTACATCATTGTGTTTTTTTGTTATACTAGAACTTATTTGTAAATACTTTTTGAGATTACACAAAAATAGCATTTTGAAGTAAGAAAATGAAGAAGGCAAATCAGAGTTTATCCTTTTGACTTAAAAGACCAATCTTCTGAATTCCATTAGATAAGCCCCTTTGAGTTATGAATGATTATCTTTTCTTTGAAACACCACTATTATGAATTAGCTTACAAAATGTTATCTTTCACTTACCTTGCAGGTTCAAGAACATTTTCATTATAATCTTAATATTAATGTGTTAATTAAGTGTCGAAAAATCTATGTATGGGTTAATCTTTGAAGATTAAGGATTGTAACATGTATTAATTTTTGCATTCTCTTTATTTATAATTTGTTATTATTGAAAAATTGATTGAGCTGTGTATGCAAAACAAGAAGAAAAGGAAAAAGATATAAAAGAAAATTTGCAAAATAAAAGAAAAACACAAGTATATAAAATTAAATCAAGGTATAAATATAGTATTGAAAATAAAGAGGGTTATGACTATGCATTGAATAATGGGTTAAAAAGATGTGTGAGCTATTATTTTATGTGTTCTTTATTAAAATGCTCTTGAATATTTTTGCCTACCTAAAATAGTTGTTTTCTACCCTTTATATAAGCCCCATTACAACCCATAAAAGATCTTTTAATTTGTCCATTGAATTTTGATTTAGTGGTGGAGATTAGATGAGCAAGAAATCCTATGGTTATAATTATGAATGTTTTGGTTAAGTAATTTAAATTTAAATTCTAAACACTTGAGAGAATGTAAGATTTTAGAGAATCATTTCCTTTTTCACCATATTAGATTATCATTTTCGAAATTAGTATAATAACCCGATATGTTTTCTATATGCAATTATTGGAAGAGTTTCGAAAATAAAAATCGGGTGGAATTTTTTAAAAAAATTCTTGAAACGGTATACGTTATATATGATTATGGAAAACTCAAATAGAACTCTAAAGCAATCTAGAGAATTATAGTAGTCAATAAAAAAAGAAGAATTAGATTAATAATAAGTAAAAACAAAACAAATCTTTCAATAAAAACTCCAACCGAGCAATGCTTAGTAAAAGATTTTTAATAAATTGTAGAAAAATCTAAATTGTGATTTTCTTTTTCCTATGTCAACCTAAGTGATTAATGACTAAAATAAAAATAGATTCAAGATATTAGAACTACTATAGAGTACTTAATAATGAAATAGAAATAAATGGAGTGAAATAGATATAAGCAAAATGGCAAAATTATATCAATTAGCAAACTGAGGATTAATTAGCTTAATTAAACATAATTACAAAGTCACAAAAGTCAATCTTAGAGGCTTGAAAGAGCCAGCTATATGGAGAGCTCCATCAATAAATCTTCTTCATCACAAGTCAAGTTCCTCCATTTGTATAAATTATTTGCCACAAAATAATAAAATTAATTTAATTAGGAATTATGACATCACCTTGCTTATGTCATAATTCCATTGAATTTCTTTTCTTTTAATTATTTATCTATTAGTTAGAAAATGAAATAAAAATTTATATAAGAAAATAAAAGGAAAATTTGTGCTCATCTTGGAATGATGTTCTTGTAGTGGAATTCATAGGAGTTAGATTAGTTCAACCAAAATAAGGTAAATACTTTAATCTCCTCTAGCCATTTCTTTATTTAATTTGCAAATAAAATTATTGTCTATATGAACTAATAAAAATCTGAACTAGGATTTTGGTAGAAGTATGATATGTAGGAATTTTTAAGTAAATAAATTAATAGAAGTTAGAATGAAGTAAGAAAATCATATAGGTAGTAGAGAAGTTCTGAAATCTTGAAAATAGTTAAAATCCTACGACTGAACAGAATTTTGGAGCAGCCATTTTGTGACCTTAATGTCGTCATTTTAAAATGCTCAAAACATAAAATTTGTAGCTTTATATCTTAACTAAGTGTTCCTAAATAATCTCTGCAAAATATTAAGTAACTTAAGAGATATATGAACCTAAGTTCTACTGACTCATAACTAAACTCAGAAATATATAACCTCCTATATTCCCTAAATTTTAAATCCTTACTCTCTAAATTAGAAAAATCTCAAAACACCAAAGTTGTTTCTTTGAATCTTAGCTAAAATTACGTGCAAACAAAATAGGATCTAAATGTGTTTAGAGGAAGTTGTAAAAGAAACAGTAGAGTATGCCGAATAGGATTTTTAGGGTAGTTGGCAGGATTGCAGGGTGAAGTTTGAAAATTCACTATAAATTCTAGAGCATCCAAAACTGCCTGGTTTTTGGATATGTCGGAAACTTATTTGTATAGTTTCATTATAAAAAATAATTAGAATAATTTGTTAAGTAAAACTCCAAATATATCCATTGTAGTCAAGGCTACCAGAAGTGAAAATTGAGGAACCAAAACAGAATGGAAGAATTATAAGGGAATTCTTGTATAAAGTTTATTTAATATAAATGTATCATGAATAGAATCCAAATTTGAATATTTATGTGTTATAGCTTCCAATAATAAAGGGAAGGAAAATGATGATGGAGAGCAACCCTTTTGCTTCTGTTAAATAAAGAAAGAGTTTCCTTTTATTTTTTGATTATCAAGGTGAGTAATATATATACATCTTTCTTCAATTGAGCCTACATTATTTCTTAATTGTCCAAGTTTATTTCATTTTCCTTAATCCTACCTTATGTGTCCCAAATATATCACCATTGTTAATAATTACTTTCTAATTCATTAATTGCCCTTTTCAAGCCTTAATTTTTGTCTAAGTGAAATACTACATTCTTTGACATGTTCTTAATTGATAACCAATTCACATTGATCTTAATACATTATTGTTATATTACATCCTTATTATGAATCATGTACCACATAAATATTGCTAATAGCCATTGGAATCATTTTATTCGTTATGGACCAAACATCTCCTTTGTTATACTTTGTTTAATTATTATTTCTTTTTGAATTGTCATTGTGTAACCAAATCCTTATTATTGATTGTCCAATAATTATTTGAATCACCATTGCTATTTTCTTTGCTTATGAACTTCATATAAATGAATCTTTCATTAATTATTGACATTGATATTGATACACCCTATATGTGATTGTGAGGCCTCGCCCGAGCACCTCGTCCGGTCCGCTTGGAATCAGAATGCTCATTATGAGCTGATTTTCACGACTGCGATGGCATCCGTGCCTTTATTGTAATTTTTTTTTTAATTTTAAAAATGAACCAGGGTATCGCCATTTTAAGTTATTTTTGTTGGGAAAATTTAAGGTAAAAACCCATTTCGTGACTCCAATATTTATCCCAAAGGAAAAATGCACTAGACCATCAAAACCAAAGAGGATTTAGGAGCTAGGTTTTCAGTTAATACTTGGCTCTTATGTTTAACTTTGATTTAAATATTTTTTTTAGCAATTTAAGAATCACATTTATACATGAATGAGTAAGTAAAGCAATAAAAAGAATTAAAGCAATAATAAAGTAATAAATAGATTAATTATTATAATTAAAACCCTAAAAATAGAGGATATCAGCTCTAGTCCTTATGGGTTCTAGGTTGATCACACATTCCTCAAATAAGTTAAAGCAAAAATGGGAAAAAATAGTATTTTATAGCTTTTGGAATCGATGCTTTTGAAATAAGCAGGTCTGTGTATCCTTTTGAATAAGAATAAAAATCTGCATAGTTCGCCCTTCTTATGAAGGGATTGGTCTGATTTTAAACCCAATTTATCATATTTTATTTGTTTGGTGCTTTATCGAATTGAAAAGAACAAGTTTGGGGATTATACTTTTAGTCTTGGTCTTGGAGAAGGTGGCGGTCTGAGGGCCTTTCTGGAACGGAGTTCCACCTTGAAAAGTAATAGAGACGATTGGATTGCCTATTTGGAGTAGGATTCCTCTTGATAGAGGGAAGAATTAATTAATTATTAAATATTTGGAGGAACCATGTGCCTCAATTTTGTCCTTCTTTAGCTCAAAGAGAACTAAAGAAATAAGAAAGCAAGTATAGGAGGGAGAAAAGAGCGAAATCAAATAGTGAAAACTCAAACTAAGTGATTTTTGGTGTCTGTTTTGGGAGGTGGAGGAAGCTCTCTATTTATAATAGAGGCTTGGGGAGTCTCATTTCATCATTTTTTGATGTGGGATTTGGTGAAAAAGGTGCAAAATACGAAGCTGCCACCGGGGAGAAGGGGGAGTGCCATCGGAGGGGGTGGTGGCATTGCCAAAGAGGGAGGGCGACACAAGGTGTAAAGGAGGGTGGCAGTAGAGGAACCAGGCAATGCTGCTACCCTCAAGGAAGGGCGGTGCCGCCCCTTGCCTAAGGTAGCACTGCCCCTTAAGGGTGGCGGCCTGGGCCTAAAACCTATTTGGTATTTTCTGAGTCCGTCCATGAATGGTCCGGGCTCTAGCTAGTGTCGTTTGGCTTGGCATAAGTTCAAGGGGTATAAAAAATCAGTGTTCACAGTTGCCCCCATCACGGTTGTCCATTTCATATGGAAAATGTGATGTTAGTGAACTGGGTTGTTTATGTCTATTTAAAATAAAATAAGAGCTAAAAAGCGTACCTTGGGGTACCTGGAGATGTGTAAGTATGATCTGGCCAGCTTTGACCACTTCCAATTTTTCTAACTTTTCTATTTCTGATGTTTTCTGTATAATAAGAGCGTCCTAGGTCGAAATTGGGCAAATGATAGCTCGATGGATCAAGAAAAATTATACGATCATGACAAATTGATCACGCTTCATTATGACTTGTAATTGTCTGAAACTAGGTCTTTCCTTGTTTTTGGTCAGGGTAAGGATATGATCATCATTTTGAAATTTGTCAAAATCTATAAATAGACGTGAGGTCTTCATTCTTCACTCACTCTCATTTTCAAATTATATTTTACTCTCTCTTACTTTCTTTCTCTAAAGCTTTCTCTTTTTGTCTTTCTCTATGGCTTCATCTTCTGGTAGTGCTGTCAGCAACAGGGGACATCATAGCTATGAGGCACCATGGAAGAATCCTAATCCATAAAATTTATTGTAGGAACTAGCTAAGCATGTCTATTGGGATTGTAGGATTGTGGTATTCTTATTTTTTTTTTTTATAATTATTACTATTAATTATTTAATTTATATTTATTATTGTTTTTTTTTCAAACAAAGCATATCATACTTAGGAACAGAGGTACTAGGTCAAATTTAACTTACCTGGCTGATGCTCTATCAACCGAAACTCCCATAAAGCCTTTACTAGAACTCACTGGTTGTGTATCCTTTCTGAAAGTCAAGGCATCTCCTGAGAGTAATGTCGCTTTAATAAAAGCTCTGGCTGAGAGGTGGTGGGATACTACCAATACTTTCCACTTTCTGTGTGGGGAGCTAATAGTTACTCCACTTGATTTATCGATGCTAATCGGTCTTTATTTTGAAACTTGACACCTAGATTATTGCTCTAACTGGAGGACCACTTTTACTCCTGACGATCTGATTAGTCTCACAGGTCAAGATCCTCCTCGAGATCACATATCAGTGCCCCATACTTTGCTATAAACTTGCCTAAAGGAAATGGAACCCTTTACTAATGAGTTATTTGATGTTGCAGTCATGGCCAGGTTGATGATGTTGATTCTGGTGGGATGCACCTTTGGCTATACTCGTCGAGATACTATTGATTTGAACATACTACCGAGCCTGGTGGACCTGGCTTTGTTAGGAGAGTATGATTGGGCTGGTGCCATTATGAGCACCATGTACTGAGAGATGTTTTATCTGTCTCGGGGAGCTTTCTTTTCTTATAGAGGGACTTACTTTATCTAGGAGGTACTCTCTGCATCTTGATCTTTCTACTTGACTTGACTTTCGTTTGCCTTGCTCTTTTGTTTGCTTTCGACTTGCTGTCTTGACTTTCTGCTTGTCTTGACATTATGTTTGTCTTGACTTTCTGCTTACCTCAACTTTTTTATTTGTCTTTAGGTATGGGCTTATGAGTATTTTCCAACACTTTCCCTAGCTCTCTGTAGCCCTAGATTAGATATATCCCCTGTTGGCATCTGGTGGAATAAAATTTTTTGGACTGGCTCAGACATGCGTGAATTTAGAATGATTCAGGCATTTTTCAGCAGCCTTGACACTTTTCAAGTATTTTCTAATTTTCTTCTACACATTATTCATGTTTTTATTTACCATAGTCATTCTATGAATATTCAGCCTAAGCCTTACATCAAAAGGATACAACAAATGCCAACCCCTTTTCAACCGATGCATAACACTTGCTTGTTCTCAATTATTGCTTCGCTCTCCATATCACAAATTGTATTACTTGGGAGAGAAATGTCACGACCCAATCCGGGAGTCGGGACGGTCCTAGGGTATGGGTGATGCATAAGCGACCAATACCATAAAGAACCCAAATAACTATCTATATGGCATGAAACAAGCAGAAACAACTTAATTAAATTGAAAATGCTGAAGAAAATTCGACAACATTTCCTCTAAAATAGGACTATGTGTCACTATTCAACTTAGAAGCCATGACGGTCCTAGGGTACGGGTGATGCTTATGCTACCAATACCACGAAGAACCCAAATAACTGTACTATATGGCATGCAATTCAATAACAAGCTCAATATGGCTTGACAATTCTATAAAGATTGGGCAGCGTGTCCTCTATATAAGGAGTATGCCCAGCTGAAAAACAAGTAATTAAGCACTTCCATTATATACTTCAACATCTATCTCAAGTCAAGGATCCCTATGGATCTCCAATATCATCTCAATGTATACATCTGTATACCATATCATATTCATTCATATCATCACACATTTATCAATATCTCTGTATCTCAAGTTTTATCCATGTATAGCATAATACTCATATGTAACAACATAAACATATAATCTCATACCTATATATATGCCCCTATTTACTTTACAGTACCATGGAACCTCTATACTGTACAAACATTTACATATGATTTTGGGACTAGAATTTACATGTCACTGAATAACACAATTCCAAGGCGAGGTAGGAGATGCTTATAGAATTCGGGCCTCACTGCTGACCTAAAAATGGTAACCACTTAAGGGGGTGAGTATAAAGACACTCAGTGAATCTATAAGTATAAAAATGCAGTAAATGCTCAATAAAATCATTATTGCTCATATATGGTATGTAGAGTAAATATGAGATAACAAATGAAGAATATGACAAGTAAAATCAATATAAGATAACCAGTGAAGAATATGACTAGTATCTGTATCATTATTCATATAAATATCCAGGTAACTTTCCATATAAATATTCAAATAAAATCCAGTGTACGAGTCAACGCACATATGATATAATAGGCGAGGGTCCAATGAAAAGTATTTTGTATAATAAATGCACTATTGTGCAAAAATCTAGTGAACATAAGAGGGATCAGCTCTTATGGCTAGAGAACATGACCAGCCTCTCCAGCAAGGGTCCAATGTATACCAACGTGCACAAGGTCGATGGATTTTCCCACTATACCATCGAAATAGTCCTGTTATGATATCATATGAGTATGTCTCTGTTTAACCACAAATATGGCATATTTATACTTTATATAACTGTAGAACAATCATATATATATATATATATATATGAAGAATGAAAGAACAAATTTGAGATTTGTCAAAAATTGGCCCGACGGGGTCCAGTTACGCTGTCGCAACTGGCTCGCAAATTACGGGTCCGTTTTGGGATTTTTAGGTACTTTCTGGTTAACTACGTTACTAAAAGAGTTAGGTGGGCCATGAGGTACTATTTCAAAGCTTAGGTCAATACTAGATGATTGGGCAAAGTGGTGGCCCAATTGGCTTTCTGGTTTTCATTTTATGGCCCGTCAAAGTTTAGGTCAATTTAGGTCATTTCGGCGGGTTTATTTACGAGCCAATTTGCACTGTTTAGGATTTTGGGTATCAAGCTCAATTTTATTGGATCAAATGAAATATTATATCATATAGGATGCAAATCATGCATGATTATACATATAGAC
>CANXYC010083978.1:0-12027 GCA_948193065.1 Aleurites moluccanus | reverse complement strand
CTACATTGATATATATATATATATATCTACTGATTCTTGCTTTATTATTTATTTATTATTTTATATTGATTCTACCAGCCACGTCTGAATAACCATTGTTCCATGATCATTTACTGCATTTTTATACATTTGGATTCACTGAGTATTTTTATACTCACCCCCGTTAGTGGTTATTATTTTCAGGTCTGCAGTGAGACACGCATTCCATTGGCATTCCCTACTCATGCCTTGGAATAGTTCTAGTTGATTATATAAAGACTCAAATTTCAAAAGTATATGTCAATTATTATTCAGTATAGAGGTTCCATGGTACTGTATATTAAGAATAGCATACATATATGTTTGTGCTTGCATATTTGTATTTTTTTTATGTAAGTATTATATTAATGGATGTATATATGATATGATAATTGTGGATATTGATGTACATGCCAATGTGTTCTTTTTGAGTTGTTATCGGGAGATTCAGAGGGATCATTGAATGGAGAATTGAGATTGGAGTTTGTATTGAAGTGTTTATTGTGTGATTTTGTTTTAGGCATACTCCTTATGCAAAGGAGATGCTGCCCAAATTTTTATGAAATTGCCAAACTATATTGAGCTTGTTATTGTATTGCATGCCATATAGTATAGTCATTTGGGTTCTTCGTGGTACTGGTAGCATAAGCATCACCCGTGCCCTAGGACCGTTGCGGCTCCTAAGTTGGGTCGTGACAGCCTATTCTTTATTGATATTCCATTACATATTTATTGGTCGATGCATATTAGATTCGCTGAGTATCTTATATACTCACCCTCTTATTGTTTTCCATTTCCAGGTGCAGAGTAGGAGGCATAAATCTTAGCTTTGATATCTCTATGGATTTCTGCATTATTTTATATCAGTGTAAATATATAATCACAATATTTTTGTATGTTCATATCCTAGCTGCTCCATGAGTTGTGTATGGTATAGTTAGTTTATGAACATGTATATTTGGCTTATAATGGAGATTAATTAATGATATGATAAGATATGATGAATGTTACAGCTAATTGCAGTATAAATTATAGATGGATTACAAATTGACATAATGAATAGTAATTAGGTAACTGAATAATAAATTGATGGTAATAGATAATTGCATGTGATACGGGGTTCTACGAGTGTCAGTCGCCTCTAACATCTCCCGCATCCTAGGACCATCGCGTCCCGAGAATGGGTCGTGACATAATAGAATTGAGATATGATTGAGCTTATTGGTAATCATTGTTCCTTATTGATGATAGTATTTTGTCTTTTGATTGATAAGGAAGAAGTAATATTGTATTGATGGATTATCTATATATTGAGGTATATTGCATGGTTATAGAATATTATTGATGATTGTGGATCCAGGTTTGGGTTCTACGGGTTTATGGTGGGTTTAAGCCTACTCTTGCCCTAGGACCATCACACTTTTGTTTTGGGGTGTAACAGTTTTACTCTAATTGAGTTCCATATATTTTTCAATGATTTAGGTTCTAGAGTCTCACCATCTTTCATAATATCAAATGCAAAATTATAAGTAAAAACGTTGTTAATAATTATTTCTATTCAATTCAAAAATTTTCCCCCATTAACAAGTTAATTTTTTTTTCAATTCTCTCTAATTTATGGGAAATGAATTTCTTCAAAAATTTCATGATTTATTTTTTCTTAAGCCTATTCATTGATATTTAATTCTATAATAGTATAATTTTGATCATTCACTACTCTCTTCTTTCTAATGATTTTATTCTTAGAATTGAACGGTCTACCATATCAGGCGTGCTTTAAATTCCTTAAAGCATTTAAGCATTTACAACAATTGGGATATGTGATTTAGTTACTCTCTTTGAATTAATGAATGCATATGATAGTTGATTGTTATACTTTACAAATGAATTATCTTTTGAATTTCCTGTTCATATATATGAGGATCAAGATGATTAAATGCTGGAGTTTTTTCATGTAACATGGAATCTCCTATTTTTTATTTCCTTAATTTCTCTCCTAAAAGCTAGGAATTTTTTTTTTTTATCAAATTTACAATCATCAAACTTTGCTATGACTAAATTTCTTGTTCAATTTATCAAATTATAAAGGGTGATTAATACCAAATATATATTCTCAAATTTCTTTGAGAGCCCGTCTCGGTATATTGTGGTCGTCCTACTGTCAAAAATTCTCCATATATCTAAAAAATTTTAAATGCTAAATATTTTGTTCATGACCAAAATTCAATTGTTAAGGAAAAATTATGACAACTTGTTAGTCCAACACACGTATAGGTATTATAACATGTAAAATAGTATGTCCTATATTGAAGTAGGGAGCTTGGTTCGCATAAACAATAGTTTAGCTATTATTTGAAGACGTTTAATAAATGATTCCGCTAAATCATTTTGCATGTGAACATATATTATAGAATGTTCAACTTTTATCCCTATTGACATGTAATAATTATAAAAAGCTTGAAATCAAAATTCATCAGCATTATCAAGACGAATTGTCTAACTAGATGATCTAAAAATTGAGCTCATAATCAAATTATTTAAGTAAGTAATCTTGCAAATGTCAAATTGCACGGTAATAATAAATACACATGTGACCATATAGTGGAAACATCTATTAAAATCATAAAATATTTAAATGGTTCATATGATGGAGGAATAGGTCTACAAAACCTTATTTTAGAAATGCAAGTGATTCAATTCTAATTTTAGACGGTGATGACTTCATAATTAATTTTTCTTGAAAACAAGTAGCATAAAAAAAAATCGGTGTCTCGAAGAATCTTCTAGTTCTTTAATGGATGCCCATGAATTTTTAATAATTTTTTTCATTATTATTAAACCAAGATGACTTAATCTGTCATGACAAATAATAAAAATATTTAGATAAGTAAATTTCTGGTTTAATATAAGATTTGCTTCGACTGTAAATATTTATGTAGTACAAATTTGAGAAAAGAGTAGAAAATTTTTCTAATACATGTTTTTACTCGAAATAATACTTATAGTATGAAGATATTCCTAATTCCTTTCATTTATTATATCAATATGATATTTATTATTGCGAATATATTTAAAACTTAACAAATTTCTATGAATTTTTAGAGAAAATAATACATTATTTATAATAAATTTTATTCCTTTTGATAATAATATATTGGCTCTTCCAAAGCCTTCAATTATTTTTGTTTTACCAGATATTATAGTAAAAATTATTTTATCTATTTAAAAAAAAATATTTAGTATTTTTTAGAATTGTATGAGCGGTTGTGCTATTCACAATACATATATCTTTTTCATTTGTCTTGATTTGAAGAATTATTCATATGTTTATGAAAAATGATGGTGTTGATAACGTGTTATGAAAATAAATTAAGTGTTTCAAAACTGCAATTTTAAAAATTATATTTTTTCAACTATAAAATAATTATATATAAATTTTTAAGGAAATACAAGATAATCAACTCCAATTTACTATATATACAACAAAGAGGATCCTTGAATTAGAGTACGACTAAACTTTTAATTTTCTGGATCAATGTTTTCAAATTGGGTCAGATTTTCAAATATGTGAACATAAAAAAATTATGAAACAACAGTAGATTCAATGGAAATTAATTGAAAATAATTAAATTAATATTATATAATATAAAAATATAAATTTATAAATAATTTAATAAAACAGTGTGAAATAAATTTAAATATAATAAATTTTCTTTAATCTTAAAATAGTAATAGAATAATAGGTGATAAGAATTTTAAAAATAATAATTATATTTTAAATAAAATGAAAGAAATTTAATTTTGTAATGCTAAAAAATCAAACTTACCTTGTTAATTTTTTTTGTAATTTTCCATTAGAATTTTTTTTTTCTTACAGGTTAAATTTCTAGAATAACAGTTATAAGATAATTTTTGAATATATAAAAGATAAATAAAAGATGAGGATGAATCTTTAAATTAATTTTGAAAAAATAAATATAATTTTGGTGAATATATAAAGTAGTTTACGAAAAAAAAAAAGAGGCAAAATTTGTATATAATAAAAAAAATAAAAATATATATAAATTGCAATGAATAATAATAGTAAAAAGTTATAACATGTATGGATGTTTTTGACTAGTCAATATTTTGGGAAAACATAAACTGTGGAGCCTGTAGAACTTTACCCTTTACCAGTTCTCTTTATCAAAAACCAAGACTCAAGGTTAGCTATGTAAACAATGAAGATTTTAGTGGATGTTTAGTAAATTTTTTTAACATAGTTGTTAATTTTTTATTTTTAATAATTATATTATATATGTTTGATTATTGATAGTTATTGGTTATTAGGTAGTTATTAGATAGTCAAACAATTATTATTTACAAAAATTTCAATTTAAAATTATTTTAAAAAAGCTACAACTTATTTAAATAAAAAAATTAAGTTATCTTTTAAAAGTTATATTTACATAAAAAGATAAATATTAATATCTATTTTTAGTGATCATTAAACATATTAACAACTAATAATAATTTTATTAAATATTTACAATAATTAAGTATTAGCGACCAATTAAAAATTATCAAATAACAGTTGTTACAAACATTTAAATAATTTATTTGAGTAAATTCACTCATTCTCTTCCCTTATGTGTTTCTCTTATTTTATAAAAATAGTAAAATCTTTCAATTTTTTTCCTCTTTTACTCGACTTATAACTAACACTTAATAATAATTTCAAATTTTTTTACTTATTTAAATAAAAAAATTAAATTCTTTTTTAAAAATAATATTTAAATAAAAAAATAAATATTAATATTTAATTTTAATAATTATTAAACATATTAAAAATTAACAGTTAATAATAATTTTACCAAATATTTATAACAATTTGCTATCAATTAATAATTATCAGCTGTTAACTAATAACTATCAATAACTTCAAACAGCTAAATCAAAGGTAATTAATTCTAAAGAAAAATAGCTACTATTTGAGTAAATTCACTTCCTTATTTCTCTTCCCCCATGTGTTTCTCTTACCTTACAAAAATAGTCAAAATCTTCCTCATTCTTCTTGCCACCACGGTCTCAACCGTCTCTATTACTGTTAACACTTTCACAAATATTATTAATCTCTGGCTCTAGGTAGGAAGCATATTTTTACTTAATTCTTTCAAAGCTTCAATCTTAAAGCTACTTTTCTTCTTCTTTGTAGTCGACAAGTCATTTTCACAGATCAATATATTGTCCTTAATGGTGTTGTTTGTCGGCGAGGTTTTCAGATCCAGGCAATTTCTTCTCATTTCTGCTTTTATTATTATTATTATTATTTTTAATTTGAAAATTACTTACCCGTTGAACCAGTGTGGGATCAACGGGTTCGCCAATTAATTGGCCAATTCATATGAGTTGTGGGCAATTTTAGCTTTAAATGAGTTAAAAAAAATAAAATTGGATAAAAAATAGACTGATTTCTAGTTATTTATGTCGAACCAGTTTAATTTGCTTCTGACAATCATGTCTAGACCAATATCTTTGGGTAGGGGGTGAGCGGTGATTTTCAGTATTTTTATGGATTTAAGATTACATTTAATATTAAGTAACAGAATGAATTATGTAATGAAATAAAATATATAATGTAATGAGATTGTAATGTAATGTAATGGATCTTACATTTCTTTGCTTGAAAACATAAATGAAATAATATAATGGAATGGTTAAAATAATTAATTATTTATAATTACTAAAATAAGATATTTTTTAAAAAAATTGTATTGAGTTAATTAATTATATTGAAATCAATATTATAAAGAAAACGTAATCATTAATTGGATTAATAGAATTTTATTAATTTTTATATTAAAAGAATTATATGTACATAAAAAAATAAAAATTATATAACTAAAATGATTTTGTTGTAAAAAAGTCATTAAAAAACATTATTATATATAAAAAAGTCTTTAAAGAAAAATTTGCCATAAAAATAATTAAAAAAAATTTCTGTAAAAAAATTAATTAAAAAATATCATCACAAATTTTGCTTTAGAAAAAAAAAGAAAAGAAAAAGAAAACAAGTCATGCAGATAAAAAATTGTTGTAAAAAAAACAAGAAATAGGCAATAACAAGTATAATGGGCATTTGTAATACCCTATAAAAACATAATATGTTTTTATGATTAAAGTTTTCAATATGTAATTTGAAATTATCGAAATAACTAATAATAATTTTAAAAATTCAGTTAGAGCGAAAACGAAATTTTTTTTCTGAAAATGTAAGTGTCAATATCGTTGCCACAAAAATAGCAGTCCGGTCGACAGATAAATTTTTATTTCTAACTAAAGGATAAATGATTATGTGTATGTATGTGTAAATACAGTAAAAAAAAAAAAAAAAAAAAGAGATGAAAAATGTTTAAAAACACTAAAATAGGAAGTAATAGCAAAATCGTAAATAAAGGAAACTTTAGGGGTATAGTAGAATTTAGACAGTTTGAGTT
The DNA here is from genome assembly GCA_948193065.1 of Aleurites moluccanus. Taxonomy (NCBI): domain Eukaryota; kingdom Viridiplantae; phylum Streptophyta; class Magnoliopsida; order Malpighiales; family Euphorbiaceae; genus Aleurites; species Aleurites moluccanus. The sequence goes on along the minus strand of CANXYC010083978.1, from coordinate 5,533 downwards.
TCAGAACGGCTCTGAAACTATTTTTATTATAAAGTATTAATAAAAATAAGATATTTGAATATTCACTTTTAAATCCAAATCCCGACGGAATTATCAGAATAAATTACCGAAGGAAAATGTGATAAAAGTACAATTTAAGGAAAGTTTGAGGACCAAAAGGAAATTTGTCAAATGTGACTTACTATATAAGCCACACTTTTTGGCCATTTTTGTTCTTCCTTGTCCGAAATTTCCATCTCTCTTTTCCATTGATTTTTCTTCCATTTTGTTAAGGAAAATCCATGGAAACTTGATTTAAACACAATATAATCCATCCTCCATCTATTTCCATCTATAGAGATCAAGAAAAATTCAAGAACAAACAACTTGGGATTTTCAGTCACTTTATCTTTTTGAGGTAAAATATTGTTTTGGTTGATTTTATGTTTGATTTAGGGTTAATTGATATTAGTTAGATTGGGTAATTAGTTTAATTGCATCAATTGATGCATATAGTATTTTTACCCAATTTTCAAATTATAAACCTAAGTTGTATGAATTGATTTTATGCAAATGAATTAGTATGTGTAAATTGAGTCTAGAATAAGTTAATTGGAAGTTAATTGATAAATAATTGATAGTTGAATTGTTGTAGAAAATTCGTTTGAAGAAAATTGCTTATTTTGCCCACTTTGAGGAATTTGAAGAAATTTGTGGCAAAGCAATTTTGCTTGGTGATTTGGAGTGTTAGGTGAGTCTTTATGTATCATTTGTTATGCCCTAAGTGTTAAATTGCCAATTGGAATCCATATGTGAAAACCCTAAAGTGGCCGAACCACTTTAGGGCAAAATTGTCTTATTGTGTTCTTGTTTTTCCTGTGGTTTTTACATGCCAAATTGATTCATTTGATGATGTTTATTGAGTTGTATTTAATGCCTATGGAATTACTTTTAATGTGTATTATTGTTAAAAATTGGGGCAATGTTGCACTAAAATCTTGTCAAAATGTCTATTATTGGTTGCACACCAAGTGTTTGATAAAATGCCTAGCTTAAAATCCATAGGCCAACTATTTGAATGTCATCGTCGCCAACTTTTTGACCGTAAATAACCAACTTATGTTTGATCCCGTTGTTGGTTGCTAGACCTTTGGTCATTGTATAATCGATTGTTATTGATATCTTATTGATTCTATTGCTCATTTAATTGATTGATTATGAGTTATTGATACTTAGTGATGTCATTATTGTAAAATGGTATCTATTGATGTGTTTATTGATTCTATTGATTCCGATGTGATTTGATAGAGCTGCTGCCCCGACAAGGTAGTGAGTACATATTGTCGGCATTGTGTACAATGTATATTGTTATGCCCTAACTGGGAAGGGCTATGAGTCCTAGTCATAAGACTTGATCCGTCTTATGTTTATTGATATGAGTTTGATTTGTGCTTGATACATTTCTTTGTGTATGACACTATTATCTGTCATTATCTATCTTATCCTTGTGATATACTATCCATTGATTGGACTGTTGACTTACAGTCTTATTTTGTAATTGATTATGTATTCCAGAGATTTTGAGTAGATTGATTCATTTATTTCATCTTCCTATTGTTTATTGATATTCCATTGTTGGTCGATGCATATTAGATTCATTGACTATCCTATATACTCACCCTCTCACTGTTTCCCTCTCTAAGTATCGAGTAGGAGGCAAATATCCCAGCTTTTTGACTCTCTATGGATTATGCAGTTTTTAAATCAGTGTAATTATTTAACACTGTATTATTTTGTATGTTCATATCTGTAACACCTCAACCTAAACCTTACCTAAACCATTAGAGGGTTAAGGGGAAAATTTTTTCTTTCTTTTTGCATTGATAATAGCATGTGTTTGTGCATGAAATAGATGGTTATGCATGTTATTTGAATTAGTTTTAGGCATAGAAGTGGTTCAGAGGCTGCTAGGACATAATCGGGAATTTTTGAATTTTTGGTGAACTGGGGGCAAAATGGTCATTTTTCGCTCAACGGAATTTAATGGATTTATATTTGTTTTATTACCCATTTATTGTTTTATATTGAAATTTCCAAATCACATCTGATTATCCATTGTTCCATGATCATTTACTACATTTATATACATTCGGATTCACTGAGTATTTTTATACTCACCCCCTTCAGTGGTTAATATTTTCAAGTCTGCAGTGAGGCACACATTCCATTGGCAATCCATACTTCCGCCTTGGAATAGTAATAGCTGTTTATGTAAAATTCTAAATTCCAAAAGTATATGTAAATAATTATATAGTATAGAAATTCCATGGTACTGAAAATTTAAGAGTAGCATACATATATGTTTGTACTTGCATTTTTATAGTGTTATATAAGAATTGTATTGTGGATATATTTATGAAATATTACATTTGTGGATATTGATGGATATGCAAAGGTGCTTGAGTTGAGTTGATATTGGAGATCCAGAGGGATCATTGATTGGAGATAGTTGGTGAAATGTTTATTAGAAGTATTTTATTTGCATGTTTTCAGTTGGGCATACTCCTTATATAAAGGAGATGCTGCCCAATTTTTTTTTTTTTATGGAATTATTAAGCTATAATGAGCTTGTTATTGTGTTCCATGCCATATAGATAGTTAATTGGGTTCTTCGTGGTACTGGTCGCTTCTGCATCACCCATACCCTAGGACCGTCGCGACTCTCCGGTTGGGTCGTGACAAAGGTGGTATCAGAGCCAAAGGTTTATATGACCTATAGTATTTACATATCAGTAGTAATAGAAGTACCATGGAATCTAGGATGTTCATATATCGTCAAAAATGACAAGTCTTCATCTTTGATTGAAATTCTGCGTACCTATGAACTGAATATTCTTTTATATGTTGATTGGTTCAGTGTGCTAGGATGTCAGAGAGGGGAACTAGACGTACTAGATCTAGTGAAGGGAATGATTATCTTGGACCTAGAGAAGAAGCATAGAATGTTTTTAATGCATCAGTTATTCAGAGAACTCAGTTTGAGTCACCAAGGTCACAGAGATGTGCAGAGTCTGATCAGATGAGAGATGCACCTTGGAGACAGGATCTACAAAAAGTAAGACAGGAACTTTTATAAACCATTCAGAGTTATATTGCGGCACAGTCTGCAGTGGTACAACCACCACTACCTCTAGTACAGTTAATGGTACAACAACCATCTTCATCTTCAGTACAGTCAGTAGTACAGTTTGAGATACCATCAGTGCTGCAGAGAGAACCAACAGTTTTATAGGGGGCAGAGCATACAGAATTATTCCAGAGGGTGGTGTAACTGTTAGGGAGTTCATGAGGCTACCACTACCCACTTTTACGGGGGAGTTTGGTGCTGACCCTAGAGATTTTATTGATAAGGTTGACAGAGTGATTCATTCACTGCCTTGTTCTGATGCTAGAACTATAGAACTTGTGGGGTTATTGCTAGAGGGAACTGCTTCAATTTGGTTTAAAGAATATATTGATGAAAATATTCACAGTAATGATCCTATGGATTGGGAAGAGTTCAAACAGAGAGTGATGGATAAATTTTCGATAGAGGGCATATGGGAAAGTAATATTGTGACAGATATCAGTATGAGATCTTCTATTCCTAGTTATGGTAGAGACCCTAGTGGGCCAGCCTAGAAGAAGAAGAAGACATTACTGGTACCCACATGTGTTTATTGCAGAAGGAGACATTTTGGAATGTGTCATTTTATATCAGGAGCATGCCATGTAAGTGGGCAAATGGGACATTTTTATAGAGATTGTCCTATCCGTAAAGCTACAAAGTTTTTAAAGGCAGAAACATCTAGTTAGCAATGCAGATAGGCAGAGGGGATACAGATAGAGACAAATCAGCAGAACAGACTATAGTAGGGGAACAGTCAACATTTGGTAGGAGTCAAGAGCAAGTGTATACAGTTACTTCACAGCAGTTTCGAGGATTTCATCAATCAGCTATAGGTATGATTTTCTAAGCATAGAATAGTAGTTAGTGGTTTTATTTAATTCGGGAGTAACCCATTTCTTTGTGTCATTTGTTTTTGTTGTGAGGATTGGGGGTTGGATAGAAAACCATAGCATGAACCCTTAGAGATAGTTATATCAATAGAAGGAAAAAGATATTGTAGAGTATAAGTAAGATATTGGTGATATGGAAGTTTGTGATATATCATTATTAGCTGAATTAATTGAGTTGTTTATATTGGAATTTGCTATTCTCCTGAGTATGGATTCAGTGAATAATTATTAAAATGCTATCGATTATATATTGGAAAAAATAGAGTTTTGACTCAATGGAGAAGAAAAGTTTGCTCATCAGGGGGAGGTTATCAGTTATGTTTATCAGGGTTAATGTTTACAGTACAGACAGAGAGGTTGATGAGAAAGGGGAATATTGTTAAATTAATAGCAGTGATTAAAAGGGTTAGAATAGATTTTTGTGATGAAAGGATTTACAAATGGTATTATCAGAACTAGAAGAGTTAAAAAAACAGTTACAAGAGTTATGAGACAAGAATGGTATCCGGTCCAGTAGTATATTCCGAGGAGTATTAGTGTGGTGTTAAAGAGAGAGAAAGACAAAGAAAAGCAAAGAAAGGAAAGAGAGAATAGAAATAAAAGAGATGAATAAAAATAAAAATATGATAAGTAGTTTTGTTTATCAGAGGTCAGAATATCATCAGATGTAGATTAAAGGTGAACTCATTGCAAAGATTACCTTCAGAAAGAGAGGAACATAAAGGGTATTTCAGAATCATAATGCAGCTATTGAGAGGTAATCAACGGTATGTAAGAACTTCCCGAAAGGTCACCCATCCTAGAATTACCCTCTATCAAGCACGTTTAACCTTAGAGTTCTGAAAAGATTCAGTGCATAGATTTTGGATAATGGAGGTTGTATTTTTGGAATATGTTGTTAGCACAGATGGGGTAAAGGTGGATCCACAGAAAATTGATACAGTTGTAAATTGGTGATGTTCCGCTATGGTTACTGAGATTAAGAGTTTCCTGGGGTAAGGCAGTAATAAATAATTGCTTTAGACTTATAGAGGTATTATTTTTATAGGGTAAGATAAGAGATTTGCACTGGTTATAAAAGTTTTTGGTACATTTTGCAAAAGAAAAAAATTGAATTTGAGATCACTGGTACATGAACTGCGGAAATAAATGACTAAGGGTTTGATTTGAATTTGGAATCACAGGGGGCAGGAACAGTAAGGATAGTTCAGTTTCAGATGAAGTTATTACTTAGAGATGAGATAAGAAATTTTCAAAAGAAGGATCCACAGTGTGTAAAGATCAAGAACTTGATTCTAACTGATAAAACTCCTGACATTGCTATTGTGAGAGAGGTGTGCAGATATAAGAGCATCTATGTTTTTCAAATATTAAACGGTACATAGAGCAATTTTTAGAGGAGATTCACTACTTTTCTTATATAGTACATCTAGGGGTGATAAAGGAGTTAGACAGATGGATAGTTAGAGAAGACTAAGCAGATATTAAAAATCAT
>CANXYC010083850.1:0-27137 GCA_948193065.1 Aleurites moluccanus | reverse complement strand
TTCATCAAAATCACCAACCATTTTTCTCTTTCTTTCTCCACCTAGTTTCGGCCACCATTGATGATTGTCTAACTTTGATGTTTTCTTTCATTTCTTGATGGAAACATGTTAATTCCATCATTTTAAACACTAATCTAGCTTTAGATTCTAAGGAAAAAAAAGAAAAATCAAAGAATCAAAGTTTTGAAGTTTTTGAAGAACTTTTGGTCAATGATTGATTTTGTGATTCTTTTGATTCAAATATGTTCTTAAGGTGTTCTTTGATGTTTATTAGTGTTCAAAACATGTTTTGGATGGAAGAAATTCAAAAAGTTGGAATGAAACTCCAATAGGAAGAACTTTGAATCAAAGTGATGTTTTGATGAATCTTTTAGTCTAAATGAGTTGTAATTGATGTGTTTAACATGAATTAGTAGTTAAATGATTGAAACAAATCCATTTGGATGGAAAACTTGAATGGCCAAATGTGAGGTGCTTGGAATAATGGTTTGATGTTTGATGTTTTATAGGTTTAAATGATGGAATGATATCTATTTAATGTGTATATAATGAATTGAGAAATCCATTTGGAGGGATTTCCCATTTGGCGGAAAATTGAAGTATGAATAATGGCTTGATGCTTTGATGTTTGATAGGTTTAAATGGTTAAATATTATGCATTTGGTGTATATGAATGTTGTATGATTGATTGGTGTTGAAAAATGGATGAATGGAATGATTTCCATTAAGGTGAAACTATATTGACTTTGTTACTTTAAGGTGTTAGGCTAATGCAATTGAAGAAGTGAAGTTTGAATATGGTTTAATGGCATGAATAATAGAAATGTAAAAGTTCAAATGTGAAAAGGTTGAATGATATAAGTTCTTGGAAAGCATACTTGAAATTTGATGTATGTTTAGTATGAAATATTGAACTAAGTGCTTGGAAGTTCTTAACTTAGCATTATAATGATGAATATATGGAATGTGAATGAAATATGGTGATAGAAATGCATTTGATGCATAAAAGGTATGAAAAGTGTCAATTGTGTGAAACAAGGTTTATAGAATATAATATGTGTTTATGTATGTTGATATGCCTTGATATGCTTTGATATGTATTTTTATGTGAATGGTATTGAGTATAAGTCTTATCGAAGTGATTTGATTATAGGGGAAAGTTCCCAAGTAAGGGCCGCTGACGGCGAGTCATGGGTTAACTAGGCCTGCTGGGAAAATATTGGAGTTTTTGTTGAGGTGAGTCCATATATATGATTCATGCATTTACGCATATGAAATGATATCCTTAATTGAAAACCATTAATGATCCATTTTTGGGCAGTTTTGCTAAAATGACCTAAAACAGCGCTGCCGAAATGCCTAAAACTAGCCTAAACTTTGATTTTGTATAAAATTCATTCTGAAAGGCTTTTTGATGTCAAATCAAGCCCAATTGCCTATTATATATATGTACTTATCATTTGTATAAAGAAAATGCTATGGAAATGTTTATTTCAAGGCAAACTAGAAAGTGTCTGAAAAATAAGAAACGAACCCGTAATTTAAGGGTGTCAACTGCGCTGGCGCAACTGGGTCCCAGAGACCAAAATTTTCACATTGAGCCAAATTGTTTCTTTGATCCTTATGATATCATATAACATCATTAAAGACATATTTGAGACTTTATATTGATATATTCATACTATATGAGACATTTGCATATAATATGTTATAATAGTACTATTTCGATGGTGTAGTTAATAATCCATCGGCTGTGTATACAGATATATGTTATATGCTCTGACCTCTACTAAGAAGGGTGAAATTTCCTATGCCATGGTGTGATTGGTTGGAAATGGTGTGATTGAAGGGAAATGTGAAGGAAGAGAAGTGAAGTAAGAGCATAGTATTATGATATGACATGATATGATATGTTATCCTGTTATATTATATCATTATGGTTCATGATATGTATTTCATCATACCATTATTAGTTATTGATTACTTACAAATCATTAATGGATAGATGTGACTTTTCATGAATAATATTGCATATTCATATATATTGATTCACTGAGTATAATCTTATACTCACCCCTCAGTTGTTAAATATTTTCAGGACCTCGGTGAGGCAGTCATCCATCAGCTATATTACCTTCAGCATTGGATTACAGATGTATGTATTGAGGTTACTCCTGTGTATAAAAGTTCCTTGGTATATAATGTATATAAGGCTTGGATTGGCTAAGAGTAAATGTTTAAAAGTGATCAAAATGATAACCAGTTATGATATAAAAATGTTAATGATGTACATGTATGATATGAGATATGAATGTAAATTTTGAAGTGCTTATTGAGTTGTGATTGAACAATGGAGGTTAAAAGGGGATGTATGTTTTATTAGGAGTGTAATTTTTATTTCTTACGGATAGCTTAAGTCAGAGTTATAAAGGAAGCTCTGTCAGTTTTTCTGTAAGAATTTTATGATGTTTTAGAAAAAAATTTATCACCTAAAATATATCACAGATTAAGCAATGATTGTAAAAGTAAAGTTAAAGTAAAAGCATGGGTTCTTTGAGATACTGGTCGCCTTGGCATTACCCATACCCTAGGACGGTCATTGTCTAAAATTGGGCCATGACAAGAACATATCAAAGGAAATCCCAATCCTTAAGAATACAACTCTGATACCACTATTATCAAAGGGAAGGTTTGAAGGCAAATCAAACATAAGAACAAGTAGAAAAACAAAGAAGAAATTTGGAACAAAAAGCTCTACTGGATTGAGGTATTTCATCCACATCACGTCTTTTGGTATTGATACAAAAATTAGTTTAAAAGATAAGTTACAAACTAATCAAGTAACTGCACCATACTTTGATAGTACAAGGCATGGTGTTATCATCAATTTTTGATACACCTTGAGCCTGAGTCGAAGCCCAATGATGTAGCATTAAGAGTCGAGATCGTGAGAAGAAGGTTGCTTGTCAAATGATCACTTTTCCTTTTGGATCGAGGAAATTTCTAGGATTGTCTTAGAAATTGACGATATGGGTTTGTATTTTAATATAAAATAGATCAAAATATATTTCAAAATAATTTTGGGTCGTTTTGGGCCATGTTCGAAGGTCTGAATGCAAATCGAGCTCGCGAGCGGTCGCGGGTCCGGTTGCGGCAAGCCATCAGGTCTACACTAGCCCGATGCCAATTTAAGTTGTTGTTTTAGTAGAAAAGAGTTTAAAAACTATTTTAAAGTATTTTAAAAATTTTTGGGTCGTTTCGGATAGTTCAGACGAGAGAATGGGCGCGAGGAACCGACGAGCCCGTCTGCGGTAAGTCGTCGGGCCTGTGCTGTAATGAGGACATGTGATTCCTTGCAAGAGCCATATGGCTTCTTTCAAAGCCGCATAGCCCTTACTTGGGCAGCACGACTTTGAGCAGAGCCACATGCGTGCTCACCTCTGCCACTCCCTAGTCTGATATTTCTTCCAATTTTGGAATTTTCAGGCCTTTCTTTGGGCCAAATTAGCTTCTAAAATAGGTTCTTATTTGGTATTTTAATTAAAAGAGAAGATTTTATTTAAAGGCTAAACAAAAAGTTTGGGGATTTTGTCATGTCCTGATTTTGAAACACGACGGTCCTAAGATGCGAGAGATGCTAGAGGCAACCGGTACCCATAAAACCCAGTATTGCATATTATAATCATACTTAAATCATTTATTATGAAATTATTAACCAATTACTCAATTATTATCCATTTTGTAATATGTATGTTTGTCTGTAATTCATTATGCAATTGGTTGTAATTACCATCATCTCATGCTATAACATTAATTAAACTCCATATTATACCATACATACATAATCATAGTCTAACTATGTCATTTATACAACCTATGGAGCAACTAAATTATACATACAAAATATAGTTTCAAAATAATTACACTACCTCTAGAGGCAGTAGAAATCCACAGGGAAACCAACAGACAAGATTATGCCTCTTACTATGCACTTGGAAAGGGGAAACAAATAAAGGGGTGGGAATAAAATATTTTGTGAATTTAATATGCATCAACCAAAAGAAATGGCTAGGATATCAATAAACAATAGGCATATAATCAATAAATATTAATCTGCACACTGATAACAGAATGAGGAATCAAAATATAGCATAGGATAATAGAATCAATGAATAAGCCAAGAAACTCATGTCATATAGATAAGACAAATGATGGGCCATAAAAGTCATATATCATATGTCAATAAACATAAGACTGATCAGGTCTTATGGTTAGGACAGTTAACTATTCCCAGCTAGGGCATCTAGTATATAATGTGCACATCGCCGACGGTATTTACCCGCTACCTCGTCGAAAAGGAAGCTCTGTCAAATCACATTAGAACCAATATAGGTATAGAACAAGTCATTAGGTACCAATAAACAATAATGGTCTCATCAAATATCAATAACTTATATATCAATCAAATGAGATTGCAATTAAGCAGTGAATAAACAATGGAAGGTACGATAAATAATGGAAATAAGAATAGCATTTAACATAGGAATGAATCATAGGTTGAACATCAATGGTCATTTGGTTGGCACAATTGGCATGCCAATGTCACTAGCGACGATGGCATTCAAATGGTAGGCCTATGGATGAAATAATCGTAGGCCTATGGCAAAATGAACTGGGCATTTTGTCAAACACATGATGTGCATCATTGAATGGATAATGTAATACCCTAGAAAGTTATAACTATCATGCATAAATTAATTCTCAGTATATGGTCCATTAGTCTTGAAATGATGGGAAATAATTTTAGAGACACAGTTAGAAAGCGAACTTGAAACTTTTTCGAAAAGCGGCGTTGTCGGGAACACTGCTGAGAAATTAGCAGTCCGGTCAACGGAAGAATATCTGAAGTTGATCCAAGGGTAAAAGATCACTATAATTTATGTTTAATTTTGGTAAAAAGAAAGAAGTGAAAATCATTTAGGAACACTGAAAAAGTAAGTAATGGCATTTTTGTAAATAAATGGAAATTTAAGATGAATAGTGGAAATTGATCGATTGGGGTTACAGAATGACTCCAGAACTATTTTTATAAATAAGTATAAATTAAAATAAGCTTATTGACTCCCTATTCTGATATCTAAATCCTGACAAAATTGACATAATAAATTACAGAAGATTTTGGACCAAAGTGTAATGGATGAAAGTTCGGAGATTAAGTTGTAATTGTGCATATTGATTTTTCTTACATTATGCCTTAGCTATTTTCGGTTCTTCATTCTTCTTTTTCTTCCTAAGTGGTCGAACACCATTTCTTGCTTTCTTCATTCCATTTCTTCATTATTTCTTATAGATTCTTAAGGAAATTTGATAGAAAACTAGCAAATCAATTGAGTTCTCTTCATTTCCATCATTAGATTGCTTGGAGGAGTGAAAAATTTCAAGGAATCAAGGCTTGAAGATTTCGGCCAATTGGTGTACTTGAGGTGGTATCAGAGTACTAAGTTTACAGATTGTGAATCTAGGTTACGGATGAATAGTGACTGAATTACGGAGTAATAGTGACTAAGTGCAGAATGGGATAAAATTAAGTATACCATAGAGCATAGGATTTCCTTTGTCATCTTTTGTTGTTATTGTCTGTTATATGTTATTATTCTGCATTTCTGCTATTTTATGAGAATGTTATCATTTTCTCGATAGATTACAGAGACGTCTGACAGTAGAGACAGAGATACCAGGGAGGCTGAGGTTGCCTCCAATGAGTCACTAGTGAGGGAGATTAGTGTATCAGAGGGTCCGTCCATATCTCGACGGACTACAAAGGACACAGAAAGGGGCGATGACCCCTGGAGAATGGAGATGATGATAGGGTTATTATAGTTACGGAGGGAGATGGCAGAGATGAGACGGGAGAGGCAGCAGGTACCTCCACCACCTGTTCCTGCAGTAGTACCTCCACCAGTAGTACCAGAGGTTGTTCTTGTAGCACCAGCTCCTGTGCAGCCAGTGGAGGCTTAGAGGGAGCCAACTGTACAGGGAGGTCAGAGAGAGATTGAGAAGGGAGGAGTATCTATGTTTAGCTTTCTGAATCTAAACTTACCTGAGTTCAAAGGAGATAGAGGTACAAATCTAGTTGATTTCTTGGAGGAGGTGGAGAAGGTAGTGAGGAGACTACCTTGTTCAGAGTTGAGATCAGTTGAGTTGCTTGGTCTATTTCTTAAGGGTAAGGCGTGGACTTGGTTTTCGAGGCATATGGAGCCTAGGCTTTATAGAGAGCACCCACCCACATAGGTAGAGTTCAGACAGGGTTTGATTGACGAGTTCATTACAGAGGGTGTGAGGACCAGTAATTTAATCTGATTTGAGCAGCTTGAGCAGGGGGACAGATCTGTAAAGGAGTATGTGGAGGACTTTATCCGGTTGAGTAGGTATGCTACTCATATAGTACCGACAGAGGCAGATATGATTAGTAGGTTCCGGAGGTGTTTGCATGTTGCACTGCATAATGCCTTACTTGCCACTGAGTTTACTTCTTTGACTATTGTGATAGATAAAGCTACACAGATGGAGGAGAAATGTAAGATAGAGAGGGCCAAGAGGGACCAGAAGAGGAAAAGGGGTCCCGAATCACAGGTTAGGAGGGGGGAGAGCAGCTCCCATCCTAGGCAGGCAGAGCCAATGCCTAGATTTGAGCAGAGATCTCCAATCAGTAGTCAGAGGAGGAGATTACAGAGTAAGGGACAACCAGTGGTTCAGTCAGTGCCTGCTTACTCTCAGTGTTCTTTGAGGTCGGTTACACAGGTACCCAGCATTCCTACTTGTGGGTTTTGTGGTAGGATACATGAAGGGGAGTGTTGGAGACGGACTAGTGCATGTTTGAGGTGTGCCCAACAGGGCCATTATATTAACACTTGTCCAGTGAGGGCTGATCAGCAGCCATCTGTCACAGTTTCTCAGCCAGTGGTGCAGGCTAGTCAGAATTTGGGTTGAGAGGCTACAGCTAGAGGCAAAGGCAGGGGAAGACAGGCTCCCAGTGGCAGTCAAACTCCAGCTGGTAGGGGCCAGGGCAGAGTATTTGCTGTCAGTACCTAGGATGCCCAGAGATCATACAATGTTGTCACATGTACTATCTTGGTTCAAAATGAGATTGCTGATGCCTTATTCGATTCAGGTGCTACTCATTCTTTTGTGTCATCACATTTTGCACCTAAATTGAATAAGGAGAGGAGGTTATTAGATGTACCATTGATGATTGCCACTCCTATAGGTATCAGTGTTGATGTTGATTATTACTATCCTGACTGCATTATTGAGATTGATGATCAAATTTTGTGCGTTGATTTGATTGAGTTGCCCATGTTAGAGTTGGACGTGATTTTAGGTATGGATTAGTTGACGAGGCAGCGGGCAGTTATAGACTGTTATCGAAAGAGAGTTAGATTCCAGCCTGAGAGGCAGCCGGAGTTTGAGTTTTAGGGTGACATTCGGGAGTTTTGAGTTAACCTGATTTTTACTATCCAGGCCAGGAGGATGATTGGGAAAGGTTGTTCAGCCTATTTGACACATGTAGTGGATGTACAAAGATCTTCTATACAGTTGGATCAGATACCGGTGGTTCAGGAGTTTCCTGATGTATTTCCTAATGAGTTGCCAGGATTGCCCCCTGATAGGGAGATTGAGTTTGAGATAGAGGTGCATGCAGGCACAGACCCGATATCTATTCCACCATACAGAATGGCTCCAACTGAATTGAAAGAATTGAAGATATAGTTACAAGAGCTACTGGATAGAGGGTTTATCGGACCGAGCATTTCTCCTTGGGGTGCACTGGTACTATTTGTGAGAAAGAAAGATGGCTCATTGAGGATGTGTATAGACTACAGACAGCTGAACAAAGTCATAGTGAAGAATAAGTATTTGTTGCCACGGATATATGATTTATTTGATTAGCTACAGAGAGCTAGCCATTTTTTAAAGATAGATTTAAGGTCTGGGTATCATCAGTTAAAGATTAAGCAGAGTGATATACCCAAGACTGCTTTCAGAACATATTATAGACATTACGAGTTTTTGGTGTTGCCATTTGGGTTGACCAATGCACCGGCAGCTTTCATGGATTTGATGAACATGGTGTTCAGGTCTTATTTGGATAAGTTTTTCATCGTATTCATTGATGACATACTTATTTATTCCAGGAGTGAGGAGGAGCACGTGGAGCATCTGAGGATTGTGTTATAGATACTTCGGGAGCATCAGTTGTATGCTAAATTATCTAAATGTTAGTTTTGGCCAATCGAGGTGTGTTTTCTAGGTCATGTGATATGTAAGGATGAGATAAAGGTAGATCCTCAGAAGATAGAGGTGGTTGCAAATTGGCCACAGCCTACCAGTGTTTCAGAGGTGCACAATTTTCTGTGTATGGCTGGATACTACAGGAGGTTTGTGAAGGATTTCTTCCGGATTGCAGCTCCACTGACTAGACTGATGAGGAAACAGGAGCGGTATGTCTGGACGGATGAGTGTGACCGTAGCTTCCAGACTCTGAAGTATTGTCTTACCAATGCTCTAGTTTTGGCATTACTAGTTGAGGGGGAGAAATTCACTATGTATTATGATGCTTCTCGGATTGTCCTAGGGTGTGTGTTGATGCAGATTGGTAGGGTAATTGCTTATGCTTCTTGCCATTTAAAGAAGCATGAAGCAAATTATCCGACTCATGATTTAGAGATGGCAGCTGTGATCTTTACCTTGAAGATTTGGAGACATTACTTGTATGGATCGATATGTGAGATATATACTAATCATAAGAGTCTATAGTATATATTTCAAAAGAAGGATCTGAATCTAAGGCAACGCAGATGGGTAGAGCTTCTGAAGGATTATGACTGCGAGATTCTCTATCACCCATGGAAGGCCAATGTAGTAGCGGATGCTCTAAGCAGGAAATTGATGGGTAGTCTTGCTCATATTGTGATTGGCAGGAGGCCATTGATCCGAGAGATGAGGGAGTTGACGAATTTGGGAATAGAATTAGATTTGGGTTCCCAAGATCGGAACCAGGCTCTGATAGCCCAATTTCGAGCGAAGTCACTGTTGCTAAATGATATAAAAGTGGCTCAGGACAGGGATCCTTATCTACTAAAGCTCAAGGGAGAGGTACAGAATAGGAGGATGACAAAGTTCACAGTAGAGGATGGGGTATTGAGATGTGAAAGACGCATATGTGTAACGGATTGTGATGAGCTACGAGATCGAATTACGCGAGAGGCACATTATTCTGCATATAGTGTACATCCAGGGATTACCAAGATGTACCATGATCTCAGGGATGTTTATTGGTGGCCAGGGATGAAGAAAGACATAGCTCAATTTGTGTTGAAATGCTTAGCCTGTCAGCAGGTTAAGTTTGTGCATCATAAGCCATCAAGGCTACTTCAGGAGATAGAGCTGCCAGAATGGAAATGGGAACAGGTGACTATGGATTTTATAGTTGGTCTACCACGGACTTTGAGGGCATATGATTCTATTTGGGTGATTGTTGATCGGTTAACGAAGTCTGCTTATTTTCTGGAAGTTAAGACCAGCTATATGGCAGCTCAGTACGCACAGTTGTATGTGGATAAAATTGTGCGGCTTCATGGAGTTCCATTGGTGATTATATCAGACAGGGGTACACAGTTCACATCACGATTTTGGTAGAAATTTCAGGAGGCTATGGGTACCCAGTTACGGTTCAGTACTGCTTTTCATCTGCAGACTGATGGGCAGTCAAAGAGGACGATCCAGACTTTGGAGGATATATTGAGATTATGTGTTCTGGATTTCAAAGGTAACTGGGATTATTATCTGCCACTGATAGAGTTCTCCTACAACAACAGTTATCACTCTTCTATTGGTATGGCTCCATTTGAAGCATTATATGGTAGGAAGTACAGATATCCAGTGTGTTGGGTGGAGCCGGGAAAGAAGCAGCTAGAGGGACCAAAGTTGATCAGAGAGACTATAGAAAAGGTTCCTATGATCAGAAAGCAGATGAGGATTGCCTTCAGTAGGCAGAAGAGTTATGCTGATCCGAAGAGGAAGGATGTACATTTTGCAGTTGGTGATCATGTCTTCCTTAAGATCTCACTGATGAGAGGTGTGATGAGATTTGGGAAGAAGGGTAAGCTATCATCATGATTTATAGGCCCATTTGAGATATTTGAGAGGATTGGTAGTGTGGCCTATAGATTGTCTCTTCCACCCAGTATGAGCCATATACATCCAGTATTCCATATATCGATGCTGCGGAAGTATGTATTGGATCCATCGCACATTTTGGAGGTTCAAGATGTGGATCTCAGTGATGATCGGTCTTATGAGGAGCTTCCAGTATAGATCATTGATCGACAGATTAGAAAGCTACGGAACAAGGAGATCCAGATGGTAAAGGTGTTATGGAGGAACCAGTCTATGGAAGAGTGCACATAGGAGAGTGAATAGGAGATGCGGAGCAGATATCCATTCCTGTTCCAACACTGAGGTATGTTGTTTTTTATTTAAATTCGAGGACGAATTTATTTATAGGAGGGTAGAATGTAATACCTTATAAAGTTATAACTATCATGCATAAATTAATTCTCAGTATGCGGTCCATTAGTCTTGAAATGATGGGAAATAATTTTAGAGACATAATTAGAAAACGAACTTGAAACTTTTCCAGAAAGCGGCGGTATCGGGAACACTGCTGAGAAATTAACAGTCTAGTCAATGGAAAATTTTCTAAAGTTGATATGGGAGTAAAAGATCACTATAATTTAGGTTTAATTTTGGTAAAAAGAAAGAAGTGAAAATCATTTAGGATCACTGAAAAAGTAAGTAATGGCATTTTTATAAATAAATGGAAGTTTAAGGTAAATAGTGGAAATTGGTCAGTTGGGGTTACAAAATGACTCCATAACTATTTTTATAAATAAGTATAAATTAAAATAAGCTTATTGACTCCCCATTCTGATATCTAAATTCTGGCAGAATTAACAGAATAAATTACAGAAGATTTTGGACTAAAGTGTAATGGATGGAAGTTCGGGGATTAAGTTGTAATTGTGCATATTGATTTTTCTTATATTATGCCTTAGCTATTTTCGGTTCTTCATTCTTCTTTTTCTTCTTAAGTGGCCGAACACCATTTCTTGCTTTCTTCCTTCCATTTCTTCATTATTTCTTATAGATTCTTAAGGAAATTTGATAGAAAACTAGCAAATCAATTGAGTTCTCTTCATTTCCATCATTAGATTGCTTGGAGGAGTGAAGAATTTCAAGGAATCAAGGCTTGAAGATTTCGGCCAATTGGTGTACTTGAGGTAAGGAATTGTTTTGTTAAGTTTAATTGATTATTTAGATGTTATTTAGATTGAATTAGATGGGTTTAGTGTTAATTTACACCAATTTATCCAATTTTGTAGAAATCCCTAATTTGGTTAGATAATTTGAAGTTGTAAGATATGATATGTTGATTTAGTGTTAGGTTTTGTTAATTGATGTTAGAATTAGTTAATTGGATGTGAATGGATAACTAATTGATGGATAAATTGATGTAGAATTGGAGATTTGACAAAGGTGACTTTCAAAGTAACTTATTTTGGCTATTTGGGAAAATTGGTGGAATTGGCTTGTGCAAAGGCTATTTAGAGGCTTAGGTGAGTTTACATTACATCATTTAATATGCCTAAATGATTGAATTATTGATTGAAAACCTTTGGCAAAAATCCTTGTTTGGTCGAACCCAATGTGCATTGTTTACCCTTTGGAATTTGCTTGATTTTGTAATTTTTTTTCCTTGCCAATTTGATCCATTTTAACATTGCTTAATTGTGTTTCTTTGATATCTATATTTTTTTGCCAATGTGGCTTTGTGTTGGTTGAATTGGGCAAGTCAAATTTGCACCAAAACCTAACCTATTGGCTTGCCATTGTATGCCCACCAAGTGTTCGATGAAATGCCTAGTTCATTTTCCTTTAGCCTATTGGTTTGTATGCCATAGGCCTACCAATTGAATGGCATTGTCGCCAGCAACGTTGGCATGCCAATTGACCTTTCGTTTTTCACTACCGAACTAATTATTATTTTATGTCTTTCCTTATTGCTAAATCCTATATCATTGATTGTACATTGTATACGGCATTGCCATTGATTATATTGATTACTGTACTGATTGATATCGAACTGATTGTTATTGGATTGACTATTATCTGGATGCCATTGTTGCTTATGGTATCTCTCGTTATTGACCCTGATATGGTTTGGCAAAGCTACCGATCCGACAGGGTAGTGGGGAAATACTGTCGGCGATGTGCACATTGTATTACTGATACCCTAGCTAGAAGGGGTTATAGTCCTGGCCATAGGGACTGATCAGCCTTATGATCACTGATATTGATATGATACTGGAGACCTACATGGTCCATACTGATACTGATTATTGGAGATTGTATGATTTCTTTTCATATAGTCCATCTCATTATCTGTCTTTCCATATGTAACCGAGCCTATATGATATTCTTTGGCTTTACTGTACCTTGATATTTATACTGTATACTATCATCTCATTGACTGATACCATTGTTTATTGATGCCTATTATTTATTGTGATGCATGTAATCACTGAGTATCATCTATACTCACTGTTTATTTGTTTACCCATTTCAGGAGAGGAGTAGGTTGCAGAATCCCGACGTCTGTTTCTCTATGGATTTCTGCTACAGTTTCTGATGTACATATTCCATTATGTATTACATTATTTTGGTATTCATTATCTAGCTACTCCATGGGTATGTATGGGTTAGTTAGGAAATGAACATATATATATATTGATGATGATATATTGAGTTATATGATGATGCATGATATAATATATGATTGTTGCAACCAATTGCAAAATGATTACAGAATGCATGACAGATTAATAGAATGAATGATAACTAATTAAAATGAATAATATATTGAGGTTTATAGATTGTGCATATGATACTGGGTTCTACGGGTGTCGGTCGCCATTGGCATCTCCCGTACCCTAAGACCGTCACGGTCTGGAAAACTGGGTCATGACAGATAATTTGGCTAGGTTATGGTGCAATATTGACATTACCCATATAATCAACAAAAAGTCCACAATCCAATCAACTCAATGAGCAATAGATATTCAACGTTTAACATCAATCAAATGATCAAAATGGCTTAGGAATTCAAAGGAAAAACGAGCAAAAAATTAAAGAAGTGTATTCAAGGTTCGGCCAAAATGAAGTTTACCAAAATGAATTCCAAACTTCAATCCAATGCATAAGGCATGATAAATGATTCATATTAAACTCACCTTATACTTCAAATCACCTAGAAAAATTGATTTGCAACCAATTTCTTCAAATAAGGCAAAAATAGCAATCTTCCCCTATTTGATTATCTACACTAAATAAATCACAAATTATTCATCCATTAGCCTCCAATTGACATATTCTAAACTTAATTAACATTAACTAACACTAATTCAAAGATTCAAATCACACAACTTTGAACTAGGGTTTCAAATTAGGAAAAATCTAACAAATGCATCAATTAATATAATTAAACACCAAACCCATTCTATTTAACATCTAATATATCTAAATCAACCATTAAACCAAAGAAATTAACTTGTTACCTTTGGTTGATGTGTGGGTGGAAAATTACAATAGTTTGATTCTTGAAATTCTTTGGATTTTCCAAGCAAATCAAGGTTGGAAATGGAAGAATCAAATGTTGGATTAAGACTTTCTTAGGTTTTTCTTAGAATTTTTGTGTGAAAATTGTTGGGAGAAATGGATGTCAGTTTCGGCCAACAAGAGGAAGAAGAGAAAAGATGAAGCAAAATTCTTCTAAGGCATGCTTATATATTAAGCAAAATTGGCAAATTTTATTTAGGTCCTTAAACATTCCAATAATTGGACTTTGAACTCATTTCCTTCTGTAATTTATTATGTTAATTCTGTTGAGAATTAGATTTCAAAGTGGGAATTGAAATGGCTTCTCTTATCTGTACTTTATTATAAAAATAGTTTCAGAGCCATTCTAAAACTCAGACAAAGTGTTTCTACTATATCCCTAAACTTCGACTTATTTATGATTTTATCATTACTCTTATTTTCAGTGTTCCTAAACATTTTTCAACTTGTCTTTTTCACTAAAATTTCACATATAAATATATGATTCTTTACTCTCTGGTCTGAATCAGAATTTCATCTGTAAATCAGACTACTATTTCTCCGGGCAGTGTAATTAATACCAACATTTTTCAAGACAGTATTACAAATGCATTCTAACTATATTTCAAAAATTATCCTTAGTTATCTTGGTATTTCCAGACCAATAACTTGTTATGTTATTGTTTAATTATGGTAGTATTTCCTAGGGTATTATAGATTTCTTACTTAGGAAAATAACCCTAAAATTGTTTTGGAAACTTAGTTTTAATTATTTAGAAGGTTTTTCTATTTAGTAACTTTCACTACACCTAACTAGGAATCTTTGGGATTTTATTTTCCTATTCAAGTAAGGGGAAGAAGCCTATAAATAGGCCTCCACCCTCACTAGTTGGGGGATCCAAATTTTGACGTCCAAACCCTTGAAAAATAATTATCTCCACTAATCAATGTTAAATTGAATTTTAATCATTTTTATTACAAAAATAAAATATTTTGTTAAAGAAATCAATCAATTTCATTCAAAGTTTACGAATAAATCATTTTCTTCAAGTATCTAAAGGACAAACTTAAGATTTTATCTCTTCGTCTTGTAAGCTTCTTTCAAAAATATTCTTGATAGTGTTCTTGATAAATTGAATCAAAACTTAATTCAAAGTGGAGATTTGACAAGTAAGCAATCTTCTTCAAGCGATCAACACTCTTGGGATTCAAAACTACACATAAGACGAACAAAGCCTGAGGGCGATTTGCCGAGCCTTGGTGTATCTAGATTTGAGTAACCACTGTATTTTCTTTTCATTATTATCATACATCTCAATCATATGAATTATTTGGGCATAATCACATGGATTGGTAACAATTCATGTGATTTTTTTTTTCTTTTTCTTTGTAAAAACTCTTTAACATAAACTAAATCAAAATTAGAATCCCTATTTAATTTATATTTAACACTCATAATTTAAAAAAACAAATCAATTGGAATTAAAAAGAACCTAGGAAGCATGTTTAGTACCCTTTATGTATGAAACTCACATTTTCATTTTAAGCTACTATTTTATTGTTATTCTTGCTTTGAAATTCATTTTAATTGAGTTTAAAACACCTAAAATCATAAGGAAAAAGTTTTGGGTTGATTCAAATGAAAAAGAGTTGAAAATCACCCATAAAACATGCAAAAATGATTTGAAAATGAGTAGAGGGGTTTAATACCATGTTCGAAGGGCCATGTGGCCCTTCAGAAGAGTCACATGGCTCTTCCTTATCCCGTGCAGGACTAATAAGGGCCACATAGCCTTTCCTTGGGCCACATGCCCAAGCAATGCCATAGAGGCAAATATTTATGCCATGTGCCTTTTCTTGCTTGTTTTGTGTTTATTCTTTGATTCTTATGTTAGTTATGTACTTTTTGTTGTTATAAGTGTTTATCGTCATGATTAGAGGTATGGAACCTAGGTTGGGTGTTTATGTGATGATGTTATTTAACTTAGAAGTATGCTAGGTTAAAAGTATTAAAGTTAAACCTAATGTTGCATGATTGATGCTATAATGCTTAGTTTAGGTTTTGGGCTTGTAAATTGGTATGTAATAATTAAAGTACATGTTAAAATGACCTTAAAATAAATATAATGCTATGAATGTATAATTTAAGCATGAACCTAGAATGCATAAGGCATAGTTAATTAAAAGCAAACTTGATTGCCATGCAAACATGAAATGTGTCTTATAGGTTAGCATGCCATGATTAGGTTAGATGTTAAAAGTGATTTAACTGGAGAATAATTTGGTGCATGAATTATTATTCTTGACGTGTTTTGATCACTTATATATAAACAGATAATTGAAGTGACATAATTACATGTTTTGCATCATTCATATGTTAAACATGCATTTTGATGAGATTAAAATTAAGCATGATTATTTTGCAATGTATGTTGTACATATATTGTATGAACTAACCATGTAGGGTTGAAGCTCATAAAATAAATAACCTAAGACCCATAATATCCAAGCATGAAAGTTAAATGGATTTAAAACATATTAAGACCCAAAATACAAAGTCCAAAGTGCAAAAGTGTTATTTAACGCTTTATATATATAATTTTATTTTCTGTTTTCCATTTCTTTATCTTAGGATGTTAGATGAATGGATGTGCTTTTACAATGAGATTTAATTTACATGACTTATGCAAATCTATTACTAGGGCTAGAGAACTCATTTATCTTTTCATTTCTTTAGGGTTAGTATGAATTGAAATTATGCAATGAACATTTTATAAAATCTTTAGGCATGGTCATGTGAGATTTTATAATTAACTAGACCTTGTATAATTTTGTCTAAGTAAGTTGGGTTTTAAGTGAGACCACTTGTGACTCCTACAATTTTTCCTTAAAATTATGTATGGTCTAGTTTGTGATACAATTGAGCATGTGCCATGATAGAACTTACATTTTTTGACTTATGGATTGTTTTCTTAAATGATATGCCTTCTTTCTTGTGTTGGATAAATTAGGGACATGCTTAAATTATTTCGCCTATAATTTCTAGCTAAATAAGAAGGCTAGCAAATAGCCAGGTGGGCTAGAGTGCCTAACATCTTCCTCAATTCATACCCGATTTCCTTACATGAATCTCTAGATAAGTTGGTCTGGTGGTTAGCTAGGAATAAAATCGTCACTCATTTCCTAGAGGAAGGAAACACTGCATTTGTGATTTCGATTACACATTTAATCGAGTGGCTACTCTTTTTTTCGATTTGATTAATTCTTACTAATCTACTTTATATTCGAATTTAGACCGTCGCCGCAAAAAATGCCACACATGGATTCTTTACTAACTTTCTGTCTAAACAGATGCATTACAACTAAACATTTCTTAACTTGCTTAACATACAAAACTATCAAAAATATATGCTTGTTCCAAAGAAAATCTCAATATAACTAACAGATTAGTCCATGCTATTGTCTCATCCTTGCCATTATTTATCATAACCCATCTGTCAAACCATTTTTCAAATTTTTTTCACGAGAGACAACAACAGTAAGTGAATCATTTAGCACACCTACAGACTCTTGACAGATCCTTCCAGGCTTCCTAACTCATCAATGGCATATGGGGGTTTTGGTATTGTTCGAAACACCTCGTTGTTCATTTTGAATGAAACTATCACATTATCAAAACTACTACCGCACCAGTAGTGAATGCCATTCAAGCAAGCTAAATATTCAGATTCATGTCCTAGTTTGAATGGAAATAAAACGTTGATTTCCCTCCAAGAATTTGTACTCAAACTATATACCTGAACCGGAGAATATCAATGAGAATACTTTAAAGTGGTGACTACTTTATAATTATTGTGCTTTTTTTTTTGGCATCAAAACCAAACCCAAAATTATTAATACTACATATTCGTTAGGAAGAGATGAGAGAATCCTGAAATCTCTAGTTGCAGGATTCCAGAGGGCAAAACTGATATCCCAACAAGGACCTAAACCGAGTAAGCCGTTGCAAGGACCATACACAACTATCTCACCACTCTTCTTCTTCTTCTTCATTATGTTCATCTTTTCGTATTCATCCATGAACGGTAAATGCATATCACTAGAAACCTTCAAGGTACTAGAACAAAGCATTGAGATTACAGGTTTTGAGTGACAACAATGGTTAAAGAAGAGGTTCTTGTCTCTCCCTGTCGTTGTAGCTTTATTTAAATGCGTGTTTATGCATAATCAGATTGAAGATTGAACTTGCAATCTTGAAAGAATGTCCACAACCAAGTCTTCTGAAATGATAGAAGAGGTTCGTCATTTGGATGAAGTATTTTACAGTCGTTGAATGCGAGAGAAATGATAGATTAAGTCATACTCCCAGTGGTTTCTTTTTTACGGAGAATAAGGTTTTTTTTATATATATAATAGGAATACTGTGTTTGTATTGGGGATTTTGGTGATTAGGTTAAGAGTTGCAAAGGCACCAAAACTCTAATAGGTTTAATATGAATATTATATTTTGTTTGGACTAGTAGTCCGGTGATCGAATGGCTACTGATAATATTGTAAGAGGTTATGAAGTTGTCAAATTTGACAGTCACTTCCCTCGGTGTTTAAATTTCTTTAAATTTTTACTACCAAAACTCTATCATCTTTATTTAGATTTTGACTTGATGTTTAACCTGTTAGCCCAATTTACTACGAGGATAGTGATTTAAGCACCAAGCTTTTTCAGGGAAGTTTCATATACAACAATCAATTATTGTTTATTTGCAGAGCTCTTGCGTGCTATGTCGTTTTGCAAGTGAAAGGGTTTAACAGCTTAGGACTAGTGAAGTGTTGATAATAAGTTTCTTTTATATATATATATATATATATATATATATATATGATTGGCAATTGGAATATTCTCTCACTACGTTGAGGCCTTTTAATCTTTATATATATGATGATGAGATTTAGCCAAAAAAAAAGAGATTAAAAAAGGACTAAAATCTCTATTGAGATTCCATACTTTGAGACTTTTATCATGGTTTAGCATTTTGTAAGTGATCTTCAGCTGAAATCATGATAGGGATTCGAAAAAATTTAATGACTAATTTGCAATAATAACATGTTTATTCTAAACATTGGCAGTAATGCTAGTTACCTTCTGCAGCAATTTACTGTGCTAACTACTGAAAATATTAATCTGAACCGACTATTTATGAATTTTCTGACCAGCAAAAAGTAATGCTTCCGGTTCTGGCAGTTGCTTTCCCTCTAAAAATGCACTAAATAACACAAGAGATCTTTCTGGCTGTGAAAATGGAGCTTCATGAGATGCACCTCTAATAGTGGCAAAAGACAAGATATCTCCATATACTTGTGTCCACCCAGCAACCTGCAGAAAAATGATTGTTTAGTCTTAGCTTTCATATTTTTCTAATATATATTTTGTAATTATGAAATTTAACTAAACCTGTTTTCCCTCGAACCAGGTTCTATACGGAACGGTTGTGTTGAGTCCCAACTCCTTTGCCAATCCATTAACTAGTGTTCTTGTTCCAGTTAATGGTATGACTGAATCTTGGTCTCCACTGCAGAAGGTTTAAAATGTTACAATTAAACCATTATTAGAATCTTTGATAACATTCCATGTATGCCAGTAAGTTACCTGTAAACTAAAACTCGAATACCGGACTTGATAAGCTTGCCGAGAACAGGAACTGTGGGTATTTCTAGATTTTGCATATTGTATTTCAGCACACTGTCATCAATAAAAGGCAAATTGGTCTGGGCAAAACTAATGATACAGAAAATAAAATTTAACTTCACGTTTGCTCAACAGCGACGAGTGCAAACGGAAGGAATTGAACCCTGGACTATCTGCACTACAAGTATACTAGTACCCCATTGAGCAACTACATAAATGTTAATTTGGTATGGCAATAATTAACATGGACAACCAGATGGAATAACATTTTTTTTGCATTAGCACCATCAAGATCAGATAATTACTCGCTGCAAACAGTCCATCCATCAACTCCAAGAAGCAGAGCATGGAGAGCTTCTTGTACATCTTTTCTGTTCAAGTACTTCACTGTTTCATCTTCTACACAGACATCGATTTGCCTTGCATATACCTTTTCAATACAGAACATAATAGCCTCAATCAAACACCTACCCGCTATGTTATTTAGGATTTAATAAGAGTTGGGGGGGGGGGGGGGGGGGGGGGGGGAAATAGAGGAAAAGAGTAGCAGAAGAGCATACCATTCGATTCAACACATGGGATTGTGATTGGATTGTTAATAAGCACACATCAAGGGTAATGTCATACGTGTCAACAAATTTACTAACTTCGCTTGAAACTTGGCTATTCACTTTAGAGCAAGTAGGGGAAAGAAAGCCACTAATTTGGTATTCTCTCCTGATTTGAGAATAGTTACAAATAGTAGTAAAAATCTCATAGGTTGCATCTGATATTAACCCATGAGACCAAAAATACTCAGCTCTTGAGTTGAAGTCTGTATCAAATTCTAAAAGTGGGTTTCCTATCTGCAGCCATCAAAGTTAAAAAATGTTATTGCTAACACTTTGGATAATAACTAGCAAGGAAACTGATTTAGAAAGCATAAGCAAATGGTAAGAACCAAGAACAAGACATGTTAACATTATATCAAGACTTTTACTAATGACAACATATATTCTCTTTTAGTAGATTCAAAATTCTTAAAGGGAAGAAGAAATGCAAAAATTTTAGTCCTAATTATGTGCTATGAGACAGGCAATTGACTACTAATCCAAGGGCCAAATAAAAGAACAATTTCTATGTAAATTGAAAATTCATGCGCACAATGAACTCATGCTTTCTTTTATTTTCTTTTTTTATAGTAAATTTGGCTCTGACTGAGACTCGGACTCGAGACTTCACAACCCTATAGACAACTCCAATGCCACTGAAATCAAAGGCTAATTGGTAACTCATGCTCCCGAATTAAGATGCCATAGAAAATACTTTTGTTACTTACTGCTACCCCTTTCAGGTTAATTTTTGTATTGGACTGGACAATGAGCTGAGCAAGCTGTGGGGCATAGTGACCTAATAAGAAATATAAGTTCAATTCAGTAATGTGTTTCCTTTCTGAATCCTTTTTATAGTTTTCAAATTGCAATAAATTCTTTAACTTGTGTTAAGTACGATAATAAACAGATAGAAGAATTCCTACCTGCATAGCTCTCTCCCGTGATGAAAAAATCTCTGCCTTTATATTCAGGGAATTTGGTAAACCAGCGTTCAAGAAATGCAAGATTGTCTCGTGCTATCCAAAAAGAAGGCTCTTTATGAGTTCAAAATCAAAATTTCCAAAAACACAAGCAAAAGTAGAACTAAAACAATTCCAATTGTATGTGAATTAGGATATGAAAAATATAATCAAAATTGTGAATTTAAATGCATTTCTTGATGTAATGATTAATTTACAAACAGAAACCTGTAATTTCATCATTCACAGAATAGTAGAAAGATTCATTAGCAGAGTAGGAGAATCCAACTCCTGCAGGTGATTCCAGGTATAGCATATTTGCTTCTGTACGAGGAAAAAAAAAATTAAAGAAATTAAAGCTTCAATTATGAGCTAGAAGACAGAGAAAGGCAAGAAGCATTAATTTTCATGGGTTACCTTTATTCCAGCTAAAATCATTTTTTAGCAATATGTCTCCACTTGGTGTAAAAG
This sequence comes from Aleurites moluccanus, assembly GCA_948193065.1. Classification (NCBI taxonomy): domain Eukaryota; kingdom Viridiplantae; phylum Streptophyta; class Magnoliopsida; order Malpighiales; family Euphorbiaceae; genus Aleurites; species Aleurites moluccanus. The sequence continues at coordinate 5,715 of CANXYC010083850.1, read as the reverse complement.
GTCCATGTTCACAGAAAGCTCCTGCTCCAATAGAAGAACAACCAGGCCCTACAAAACCCAGAAATATTTTTTTCAGTTTAGAGCATTAAAACCATTTATAATTGGTTTTTGGTAAAGATAAGATGAAGAGGGAATTTTTTATATTTACCTCCATTTAGCCAGAGAACAAGAGGCTTTGAATCTGGGTTTGTTTCTGCTTCAACTAAGTAGTAGAAAAGTGCTCTGTTCTGCTTTTCATCAACGGTTATGTACCCTGCATATTGCTTGAAATTTACCTTTGGTTGGCCTGGCAAAGTGACAATTTCATCTCTTGCTGAGATTGAGACTGATTCTGCTATTAAAAGACGCATAAATGCACAAAATGTTCCAATGATAATCCATTGCTCTGGCTGCATTGTGAGAGTTGGTGAGGAGAGACAGTGAAAGAAACAGAGGAAGTGGTGGTTTGAAAATGTGTCTTCTTAGGCAAATAAAGTAAGTTGATTCTTATATTTTGAAAGCAAATTTACTTATTTATTTATTTATTTAAAAAAATTATTTTATGGGGAAGATAATTTATTTGTAAATATTTTTCTTTGTGCAGAAAAGATAACTTAAAATTATAAACAGTGTATTTTAGGGTTGTAATCCAATCGAATTTTAATTTATTCCGAGTTGATATTTTTTTTTTCTAAATTTAAATTTGAGCTTGATTTGTTTAACTATTAGATAAATACGAGCTAAGTTGTTTATATATTATAATTGTAATATTCTAAAATAATTATTTTATTTTTATTTATTTATTCAAAATATGGATATTTTGGGAATATTCTCCATATTTAAAAAATTATTATTATTATTATCTAGGGTCTTATTAATTTACAAGAGACCAATTAAAACTCGTTCCTCCGACAAAAAGAGAGTGAAAAAAAGAGACCATACTTGCGTCGTACCACTGCCTTTCAGCCACTAGAATGCTACACGCTGGCCAGGAAAGTCCACCGGCCACTGACCAACCCGGCTGTGAAGTCTTGCCGCCAATTATCGCATGATGGAGATGCACTCACTGTTTGATCCTAGCACCTCCAGCAAGCTTCCGAGCTCATTTCTAACCAATTCCGGCCTCTTTTCCTAGCGATTGAGGTACTATTGGATTTTTCTCCCTCCAAACTTTCATTTAGTACCTCATTTGCAATTCTTAGACTAACATGAATTTTGACCAAAATCTAGTGATTTTTGTAGCTGCTAGAGCAGTTTTTCAACAATCTCCAGCAAGTGAGGGAGAGTGATATGCATTTTCAAACTCCATGTCTAGAGACAATTTGTTTGGAACCACTTTCCACCATGATTTGCCATTGTTAGAGATTTTCTTACGGATCCCGGTGACCGACTATTGAGTATCAGAATCTGACTTCAAAATTAATTTTGGTTGCATATTGGATGATTGGAATTTACTTATGATGAGTAAATAATTTTTGAATTATTTTATGGGTGATAAAGCAGGGCTATAGGGATATTAATTGAGATAATTAATATATAGTGTATTATGATTCTAGAAATTGAAGCGAGTGCGATAATATTATGTTTTCAGTTTGAGGAGGCCCAAATGGGACATATGTTGTTATGTTGAATATGTTGTTGTTTTTTTCCCACAGGATTAGGTTATTTTAGCTTAAGTTTATTCTTTAGTTGAATTATATAATATAATTCTTTGAATTCTATTTTCTAGATCGTCCCGATCCATCTTTAGCTTCAAGTCATCTTTCGAGTTGATCTGGTTCTCTTCACAGGCTGTGTGTGATATTTATTAATATATTTTATTATTTTCATGCATAAGGCACCTCATTTTTATGTGTATGAATCGCATTGCATTGTTGACTATATAATAATGTGTGGTTGCTGGATATAATTAAGATGAAGTATGAATCACTAGGATGTTGATTCTGATGATATTGGATGTGTTTTTATGATGATCCCTTTACATAGAGACGATTATTATTATTATTATTATTATTATTATTATTATTATTATTATTATTATTATTATTATTATTATTATTCGTATTGTAATTTAACTCTAGATTTCAATATATTACAGTAATCTTTACGCAAAATGTATGTTATGAATATTCACTATTAAACAGAGTTCCTAATGATTCTCTCATATGGATGAGTTATGATGATTGGATATATTTAGAAGAATATGATGATATATGAATTTGTGTGTTCCTTGATATCTGTGATTTGCCTGACAGGTGAGCCCAACATTATATTATTCAGTTTTCAGACATTATTCTACCAGTTTCTATGATCACATGGTCTTGTCAGGCTGACTACAGGCTTTGGAAGCATTATGCTTTCTCATGTCATAGAGTCGATCAAGAGCCTTTAGGTTTTAGGTCATGAAAAAAATTGGTATAAGAGTTTTTGGTTCATTTTCCTTAGGAACTTAAATTACGGAGTATAGGATTCCCGCATGTCTTTTAATGTACTCATTACTTCTACTTTATATGATATAGTGTTGTCTTATAGAGCCTCTATATATATGTAGTATATCGGTTTCCTTCTGATGTGGAGAAAGCTAGCCTTGAGTTTCTAGACCATTTGGATAAGCAGAAATCTAAATGAGGGCCCAAATAGTGTTCTTTTATCTGCAGGGGAATAAGTGGCCCTAACTCTTGATCTGATATGAGTCACGGGGCCAAAATATATCAAAAAAATACTTATTTTTGAGCCCTACAACAATCCATTTAGCCTAGTCCAAATGACCCCATTTATATCTCCAAAATCATTTGTTTAGGGCCTCAATGGGCCACTTTTATTTTTGGGCTTTATTTTTATGTTTTTAAAATTATGTCTTTTATTTTTCTTTTTCAATATTAGGGTTTGAAATTATATTTAAGTCTCGTATTCATTGTTTTAGAGGCAACTATTATTAAATAAAAATTAAGTAACCCTAACACTTTGTATGTTTGCTTTAAACGCTTACTACGCTGCGTCACCTTCTCTACTTGATATAGTTTCTCGTGTTTCCTTTCAGTAAGATGAACACTCGAGCAAAGAGAGTTGCCACTAGAGCTCAGGCTGCTATTGAGGAGCCAGTTGTCCCCAAAGAAAAGGCATATACAGTTCCAATAGAATCATCCCCTAAGCATCGAAGCAAACCTAGGATGGATAGGGAGGTGTCAGATGAAGCACCGATAGGTTATCACACATTTCTAATAGGGTTGAGGAGAGTTCTATAAGATGTGGTTCAAACTACTCCTAAACAATAACGAGCTCCTCCTCCACAAGTTGTTCCAATTGTAATGCTTGAGCCTAGCAGCAGATCTACTTTTGAGAGATTTACGAAGCAAAGCCCCCTTACTTTTGATGGTAAGAACGATTAGGTTCAGGAGTTCTTGGACACAATTTGATTAATTTGTCAGGATTTGGATTGCCCCAAACATAAAGCTATATATTTCACAGCAAAAAACTGATAGGTAGTGCTCAAACATGGTTTAAAGATTTTTTGGGTGATCGATAACGAACAATGACTTGGGATGAGTTTCATAGCGAGTTCGCTACTATTTTCGTTCCACCAGGGTTTTTGAAGAGAACGATTCTAGAGTTTGAGAGTTTGAATAAGAGCATTATACCTTTATCGAAGTACACTACTAGATTTCTGAAATTGAGTAGATATGCATCTGCTTCCATGCCTACTAATAATATGAAGAGTTTTCAGTATATTAATTGTTTTAGCGACTCATATACCACTTTGATGCTCATAAAGTATAAGGGTAGGAGTTTCTATGAGATGGTGAATTTTACTTGACAAATAGAGTTTACTAAGATTATAAAAAAAAAAATTAAAGGAGAAAGTAAACAAGGGGGTCAAAGTTTTTAGGTGTTAGTGCTACCTTTGCTATGGGTACCTACTCTACAGGACAAAATGGGTCTCAAAGGTCTAAGAGTAAAGGAGGACAAAGACATAATTATGGTTACAGTAATGGCAATTAGAGTTATAGTTTAGGGGCACCAGGTTCAGTTCTGGTACCCCAGCTTGTTAGAGGTGAGGTAGAGTGCATCGAGGACAATGACCTATCAGTTTTGTGGTTTGTTATAATTGACAGCAGCTAGGTCACTTTCGTTAGAGATTGCTTACAGTCTAGAAGACATCGTGCATATACTCAAGGTTCTATGGTAAGTGTGTCTCAACCAAATCGCACTTTTGGTTCTTCTCAATTGGTTGGATGATTTAGTGGCTATTGGGGTTGAGGTTTTGGGGGAAGAGACAGAGGTTAGAATCAAGGTCAAGGATCCGACTTTGCAAGGAGAGGCCAAAGTTAGGGACAATTGGGGATTTTCACCCTTACTCATCAGGATGTGCAGGCTTAAAAACATTGTGGAGGAAAGTATTCTTTCTATTTGTTCTTTAGAGGTACGTGTATTATTAGATCAAGGTGTTATGCACTCCTTCGTATCCCCCAATTTTGCTTTGAGGCTTGATGTGATGCCTATTAGCTTAGAGTGTCCATTGTTGGTTGCCACTCCTATAAGTGAATCCTTATTAGTGGACGTGACTTTTCTTTTATTCCCAGTTCGGGTTGAGGGTAGAGTCTTTCCTACTGATTTGATTTTGTTTTATGTGATGGACTTTAACGTGATTTTGGGTATGGATTGATTGTCAACCCATTATAGCACCCTCATTTGCCAATGCAAGGAGGTTGTTTTTGGTATACATACAGAGTTTTCTTTTTGAGGTGATAAAAGTATTGCTTCATATAACCTTGTGTCAGCCATTGGGGCCAGAAAGATGTTACAAGTGGCTACTAAGTTTATTTGGCTTTAGTAAGGGATATGTCTATGGAGGTTGGCGACATGAATAGTGTGCCAATAGTAAGTGAGTTTCCTGATGTATTTCTTGAGAAACTCCTAAGATTACCCCCCGAAAAGGAAATAGAGTTCTGTATTGATGTTATTCCTATAATGGACTTTATATCCATGCAACCCTATAGGATGGCACCTGCTGAATAAAAGGAACTTAAGAAGCAATTGCATGATCTTTTGGATAAGGGTTTCATCCATCCTAGTGCGTCACCTTGGGACACTCATGTGTTATTTATAAAGAAGAAGAATGGTCTATATGCCTTTATATAGATTATAGACAGTTGAATAAGGTGACAGTGAAGAGTAAGAATCTCCTCCCTCGGATTAATGATTTCTTCGATAAGCTTTAAGGTTCCTAGTGTTTTTTTTATGATTGATCTTCACACTAGGAACCATCAGTTGAGGATCATAGGAAAAGATGTACCTAAGAAGACATTCAAGACTCGATGTAAGCATTATGAGTTCTTCGTCATATCTTTTAGACTCACCAATGCCCCTACAACTTTTATGGACTTAATTAATCGAGTGTTTAAATTGTTCCTGGATCACTTTGTCATCAGATTTATTGATGATATTTTGGTGTATTTGAGGACTTTTGAGGAGTATACTCAACATTTACGAATAGTTTTGTAGACTTCGAAGGACCATCAACTGTATGCAAGTTCTTTAAAAATGAGTTAATTTTGGACAGTGTGACATTTTTGGGGCAAGTCGTTTCGAATGATGGTATAAGGGTGGATCCCAAAAAAGTGAAAGCTACTACAAATTGGCTTAGGTCTACTTCGGTCACAGAGATTCGCAATTTTTTTTAGTTAGTAGGCTACTACAGTCGCTTCATCCAAGACTAATCGAGGATAACAGCTACTT
>CANXYC010083575.1:0-20490 GCA_948193065.1 Aleurites moluccanus | reverse complement strand
CATGAATAATATTGCATATTCATATATTTAGATTCACTAAGTATAATCTTATACTCACCCCAAAGTTGTTAAATGTTTTTAAGACCTCAGTGAGGCAGATATCCATTGGCTACATCACCTTCAGTCTTGGATTACAGATGTGTGTATTGAGGTTACTCCTATGTATAGAAGTTCCTTGGTATAATGTGTATAGGGCTTGGATTGGCTAAGAGTTTAAATGTCTAAAATAATCAAAGTGTTAACCAAAGCTGATATAAGAATATTAAATGATGTATATATATATGATATGATATGTGAATGTAAATATTGAAGTGTTTATTGAGTTGTGATTGACTAATGGAGGTTAAAAGGGGATGTATGTTTATTTGGAAGTGTAAATCTTTATTTCTCACGGAAAGGTTAATTTAGAGTTGGAGAGGAAACTCTGTCAATTTTTCTGTAAGGAATTTTATGATAATTGATAATTTAGAAAAAAAAAATTACCACCTAAAATGTATCATATGTTTAAAGAAAGATTGTTAATGACATTATTGGTTTGTATAAGTTAAATTAAAATAAAAGAATGGGTTCTTTGAGGTACTGGTCGCCTTGGCATTACCCGTACCCTAGGACAGTCATGGTCTAAAACTGGACCATGACAGTTGGTCAGGTCAATAATAGATGGCTTGGATGGTTTTAGCGCTTATTGGAGTGATAGTGTTGGTTGACTTAATACTAATGAAAGAGGAGGTATTGGCTTGATTGACAAAGGAAGGAGGCTTGGTATTGGTCAAGTTAACACTAGAAAAAGGGAAGTAGTAGGTGGAGGTATAATGTTGTTTGGGTTTACTTGAGGTGAGGTTAGATCAACTAGTTTTGACTCGTTATGATTCATGGATTTATTCATTTCATACATTTGAGAATTCAAAGCTTTGATCACATAGGCTAATGCATTATAGAAGCTAGTATGTTGATCGGTCATGGCTTTATTAAAATTTGCTTGCTAAATGGCTAAGCCTTTATTAAAGCTGCTCTGTTAAGCAGTCAAGGCTTTCTGAAAATGAATATGTTGAGCACTAAGACATAATTGAGGATGGCTTGAAAATTCTCCCCTTGCTTTTTAAGAAGAATGGTGAAAAGTGTGGTCATGGCATCTATGTTAGTTAGGTTGGCCATTGGTACCTTTCAAGTAAAATAAGGAAAGGATTAGTGTATGAAGAACTTTGCATAGATATGATATCACTATAAACCCAATCAATGATCAATTGAGCTTCATCATATATCTTAAATAGATGTCATCTTATGTTCTCTCATTTGATGAAATTAGTCCAAAAGTTCTTTTGTCTAGTCTAGTTGCCCTTTCCATTAGGCATGTTTTCTTTTTTCCTATCCAAACGAAAAGCCTGAGTTTGATTATAACCCACATTGGGATGATCAAGGAGACCATTGCACAACCAACCATGTGGTCTATTAGGAGGGGAAGGAAAATCACCCTTGAGCAAGCTTTGTTCAAACATATGTGTTAGACCTTTAGTGTTCTAACATGTTCATTTTAATGGGTACAAACAACTAATTAAACTACAAATCTTGTTTTGCTTGATTATATGCAAGGTTAAATTTTTTAGATTGTTGCTTTCTAATATATAGCGCCCACTACACTTTTAAGTAGCCCCTGTTATTGAATAAGTAACCCCCCCCCCCGCTACACAGTAGTAATAGTCGCTACAAAGTGATCTAGAAGATACAAAAGCTGAAAGACTTCAGTAATGCTCGCTACAAGTTACGTAACCCCCTACTTAACTATGTAGCTCCCGCTACCTAAATATGTACCCTTAACTACATATTCTGAAGTTGAGTAACAGCCACTACAAGCATGTCACAACCATAAGCTTTATGTCCAAGAGGTCCAAATGTTCAAGGGTCAAATGAGTAGAGGAGTAGTGCCCACTATAAAGATAGCTCAGAGATGCAGAAACATTTTAGTGAAATTAGAGGAAGCGTCATGCCCGCTACTTATAAGAATTCACCGCTACTACATGGAAAGTCATAGCCATTAAGTTCTTAATTCCAGAAAGAGTTATGCCCACTACAAGTTAAGTAGTTCCCGCTACTTACTTAGTAGTGTCCGCTACTCCTTGTGTAGTGGTGGCTACACTTTGAAAATTGATGAAAAAATAGCAGTTGCAAGTATGAAGATTTATATTAAATATATATTTACTGCACCCAAACGGCTCTTTTAAGCTGAAGATTTTTGATATGGGTTGCTATGAAGTTAATAGAGTTACAAGAACTATTCATAGTGCAATAATTCATACCTTTGAGTATTCAAGTGTTCTTAAGCTTAATATTTGAGTTTTCTATTGTAAAGAGAATTAATTGCTAAACTTCAAGATTGTTGAAGGGTAATTAATTTATGAAAGTTGGATAAAAGAAATTGGTTAATTTCTTTCTCATCTCTTGTAATTCTTTAAGGTTGTGTGTGATCTTATTTGTAAAACACATTGTAAGGTTTGATCTTGAACCTATAAAAAGTATAAAAGTTAGTGAAATACTCAAGTGTAATATTGAGGAGTGGACGTAGGCTTGTTTTGGATGAACCACTATAAATTCCTTGTATGAATTTTTTTTCTTCTTCTCCTTATTATTTTTAAGTTGTCATTAATTTTTAAAGACAACTATTGGATTATTCAAATAATCTATATAAAATAAATTAATAACCTCTTGAAGTGTAGTAATTGATCCCTTAACTTGTGCCATCAGTCTGGAATCTAATCACTAATGGAAAAGGTCATGGGCCATAGTTTAAGAAACACTAATGTTTCTTTGCTTGTTCACCATAATGATTTATAGGGAGAATAAACGCACACACATGGAAAGCTTTTTCTCTCTTTTTTTCTTTTCTGCAGAGAACCACCATAGAATTTTGTTCTATTTTTCTGTAGATTAGAATTCTTTTCTATTTTTTCTGTAGATTAGAATTCTTCGATAGATTAACTTATTATGTAATTAGAAATTTAATGGACTCGAGTCCATACACCCATAATGGGCATACCCGAACCTAACTATTAATTCTAACATCTCCCACTCGCACATGACGAGACACATCTCATCAACTATAAGCCTTATAGACATGTCATACTAGGAAAATAGACCGTGTGACTGGTATAAAATGAGAGCTCTTTTGTTATACACCTGTTAGGGATATATAGCCTCTTAACAAGTGTCTTTTTTAGTAGATAAGATATGCACCACCCCATATTACTTATCACATTTCTTTATCTCTCTTTTGATCTCATAATTTTTTTTATTCATAATTATGTTCACTCATAGACATAATTGGTTGACCTGGGAACACGAAAATTAAAAGTGACCACTGAGTGTGAGGCCTCGCCCTAGCACCTTATCCGGTCCGCTTGGAATTAGAAAGCTTATTGTGGGTGATTTCTCATGATTGCAACGACATCCACTCCTTTGTTGTAAATTGATTTTTAATTTTGAAAATGAACCGGGGAGTCACCACCTTAAGTTATTTTTGTTGGGAAAATTCAAGGAAAACAACCCATTTTTGACTCTAATCTTTATCCCAAAGGAAAAATGCACTAGACCTTCGAAACCAAAGAGGATTCGGAGGCTAGGTTTTCAGTTAACACTTGGCTCTTATGCTTCGCTTTCATGTAAATGATTTTTTATAAGTAATTTAAGAATGGCATTTATGAATGAGTAAATAAAACAATAAAAGAATTAAAGCAATCATAAAGCAATAAATAGATTAATTATTACAATTAAAACCCCAAAATAGAGGATATCAACTCTAGCCCTTATGGGTTCTAGGTTGATCACACATTCCTTAAATAAGTTAAAGTAGAAAAGGGAAAATAGTTTTTTATATCTTTTGGATTTGATGCTATCGAAATAAGCATGTCTACGTATCCCTTTGAATAGGAATCAAAATCTATATAGTTCGCCCTTCTTAAGAAGGGATTGGTATGATTTTATACCCAATTTATCATGTTTTATTTGTTTGGTGCTTTACCGAATGGAAAAGAACAAGTTTGGGGATTATACCTTTGGTTTTAGTCTGTGAGGAGGTGGCGGTCTGAGGGCCTTTCCGGAATGGAGTTCCACCTTCATAAGTGATACAGACGGTCGGATTGCCTCTTTGTAATAGGATTCCTCTTAGTAAAGGGAAGAATTAATTAATTATTAAATTTTTGGAGGAAACACATGCCTCAATTTTTTCCTTCTTTAGCTCAAAGAGAACTAAAGAAATAAGAAAGCAGGTATAAGAGGGAGAAGAGAGTAAAATCAAGTAGTAAAAACTCAAAATAAGCGATTTCAGTGTGTTTTGGAAGGTGGAGAAAGCTCTCTATTTATAATAGAGGCTTGGGAGGTCTCATTTCATCATTTCCCAATGTGGGATTTGGTGAAAAAGGTGCAAAATACAAAATTGACACCGAGTAGACGGTGAAGTGTCACTGGAGGGGGTGGCGGCGCCGCCGAAGAGGAGGGTGACACTTGGTGTAAAGAAAGGTGGCAGAAGAGGAACTAGGCAATTCTACCACCCTCAAGGCAGGATGGCACCGCCCTTTACCTAAGGCGGCACCACCCCCAAAGGGTGGCAGCCCGAGCCTAAAACATTTCTAATGTTTTCTGAGTCAGTCCATGAAGGAGCCAAGCTCTAGTTAGTGTCATTTGGCTTGGCATAAGTCTGAGGGGTGCAAAAAATCAGTGTTCACAGCTGCCCCCATCATGGTTGTCCATTTTTAATGGCAAATGTAATGTTAGTGAATCGGGTTGTTTCTATCTGTTTGAAACAAAATAAGAGCTAAAAAGCATACGTTGGGGTACTTGGAGATGTGTGAGTCTGATCTGGCCAGCTTCAGACCACTTCCAATTTTTTCTTACATTTTTCTATTTCTGATATTTTTTGTATAACAAGAGCATTCCATGTCGAAATTGGGAAAAATGATAGCTCAATGGATAAAGAAATATCATACAATCATTAAAAAATTGGATGCGCTTCATTCTGATTTGAAATGGTCTTAAACTAAGCCTTCCTTGTTTTCGGTCAGGATAAGGACATGATCGTCATTTTGAAATTTCTCAAAATCTATAAATAGAGGTGAGGTCTTCATTCCTCACTCACTTTCATTTTCAAACTATCTTTTCCTCTCTCTTACTTTCTTTCTCTAAAGCTTTCTCTCTTTAGCCTTTCTCTTTGGCTTCTTTTTCTAGTAGTGCTGTCAGTAACAGGGGACATCATAACTACGAGGCCTCGTGGGAGAATCCTAACCTAAAAGATTTGTAGGAACCAAAACAATATGTCTTTTGGGATGACAGGATTGAGGTATTATTATTTTCTTTTCTCTCTTTTTTTTTTTACAATAATAATAATAATTAATTAATTTTTTTTATAAACAAAGCATACCGTACTTAGGAACAGAGGTGTTTGGTCAAATTTAACCTACCTGTCTTGTGCTTTATCAATTGAAACTCCAGTGAAGCCCTCTACTAGAGCCCACCAATTTTGTATCTTTTCTGAAAGTAAAGGCGTCTCCCGAGAACAATTTCACTTTGATCAATACTCTAGCCGAGAGGTGGTGGGATACTACCAATACTTTCAACTTTCCATGCAGGGAATGGATAGTTACTCTGTTTGATTTGTCAATGCTAACCAGTCTTTATTTTGAGACTCGTCACCTATATTATTGCTCTGACTTGAGGAACACTTTTACTCCTGATGATCTGATTAATCTCATAGGTCAAGATCCTCCTCAAGACTGTATATCGGTGCCACGTACTTGGCTACAGGCTCGCCTAAAGGAAATGAAACCCTTTACCGATGAGATATTTGATGATGCAGTCATAGTCAAGCTGATGTTGCTGATTCTGGCGGGATGCACCTTTGGCCATACACATCGATATATTGTTGATTTAAACATACGACCGAGCCTGGCGGACATGACTTTTTTCGGAGAGTATGATTGGGCTAGCGCTATTCTGAGCACTATATACCAACAGATGTTTGATATTTCTCAGGGAGATTTCTTTTCTTATGGAGGGACTTACTTTATCTGGGAGGTACTCTCTGCACCTTGTCTTTCTGTTTGCCTTGCTGCTCTCTGCTTGCCTAAACTTTCTGTTTGTCTTGACTTTCTGCTTACGTTGACTTTTTGTTTGTCTTTAGATATGGGATTATGTGTACTTTCCAACACTTGCCCCAGCTCAATGTAGCCCTAGATTAGATGTATTCCCTACTGGCATTTGATGGAATGAAGAATTCTAGATTAGTTCAGACATGCGTGAATTTAGGACGATTCGGGCATTTTTCAGTAGCTTTGACACTTTTTCAGGTATTTTCTAATTTTCTTCTGTAAATGATTCATGCTTTTATTTACCATAACCATTCTATGCAAATTCAACCAAAGCCTTACATCAAGAAGATACAACTAATGCCACCCCATCTCGACCGATGCACAACACTGGCTTGTTCCCGATTATTGCTTCGCTCTCCATATCACAAATTTTATTACTTTAGAGAGAGAGAGTCAGAGTTTAGACTATTGGGAGGTGGATAGTTCCTGTGCATCCACCAATTGATATAATATAGGATATGGACATTCGAGCTCCGGATGAGAATTATAATGGTATTCCCATTCATCTATATGTGACTCATTAGGATAACTATGTGACATTTTGTCATACCCGTTTGATGGGTCCCATTGGAGATCCATGTAAACAATTGGAGCATTCATCTAATATTGTGGGGCCTTCTACTATTAGACATAGTCTAGCATGTAGTGTAGGTGCAATTGTGGAGCCTTCCTCGGTTGCTTCTAGTGTTAGTCCCGAGATCAGGACTGATCCATCCAGGGTCCTTTTAGGCCCTAATCACTGGTTTACTGGGGAGATTTCTTATAATGATGCCACTGGTGCGATGTAGACATATCATGTCCTAGATGTGGTCCGTCCTTGGACACCTACATTCCCTAACAATCTTGAGGTATATTTATGTTTAATCTTTAACTTTGCTTTTAGAAATGATCTTTAGCAAAGTATCTCTAACTCTTTCATCTTGTTTCTGTAGATTACCACTAAGTGGGCCCACCATACTTATAGAATGGGGTGCAGGATGGAGCAAGCTTTAGCGGGTTTGCTGACTAACCTGGAGGTTCAAGCTGAGCGACATCGTCCACCAGAGTACCCCTGTTGGCATCGTTGGAGGGGCTAATAGCTTGTTTAAACACTATTATTCTTTCTTCCTTTGTTGTTATTCAAACTATGATGTATGGATGATATTATGTATGCATAAGCTGTGTATACATGAATTTGATGACTTTCTATTATGTTTCCCCATGTATTGAATGCAAATTTATGCAAATCATGCAATGCTATGCAATGTTACGCAATTTTATACCTAAAAATGCAACTAAATGAAATTAAATGCATTAGAATGCCCTAAAATGGCCCCGGGGCCACAATTTTCTGATTTTATCACGGATTCTTGTGTAAAGAAACTGTTACCGTCAGCCAGGGAGGGTGATGCCATCGACTATCTTAGGCAGTGCTGCTATGGTCACTTTTTGGCTTTGGCAGCACTGTCGCTATGAGGTGGTGCTGCCGCCGACCAACTTGGGTGGCGCCATACAGTTTTCATCCCCTAGCTAATTTTCATCCCCTTTTCGTCTATAAATAAGCTCCTTTTTCATTCAGAAAGTCACTCTGACTCTTTGTCATCATATTATGCACTTCTTTCTTTTATTTCAACTCATTTTCTTCTCTCATAGAGGCCTACTATAGTCATCATATATTTTTATGGACTAAGAACCTAGACAAGGTCAAGAGGATCAACTTAGGCAAGTATGGGATTAATTCTATCTTGACTTTGAGGAGAGTGAAAGTGGACTAAGACTTCCCTAAGTCATGTCTAAGGTTTTGGGATCCCGTGGACCATGTGTTTCGGTTTGGAGCTAGCATAGACGAAATGTGCCCCACTTCTGAGGAGTTTAGCGTTATCCTTGGAAGCAATCCAGATGTTGCATTGGCCACTCCTGAATACCGGTTAGGGTATTTTTATTCTTTCAGGAGACTTTAGGGACTGAGTTATATACTTGTTAACTCTATAGTAATAAAGGATTAGATCAACCTGACTACAATCATGGCAAAGTTCTAATATCAAGAAGATCATAAGGATAAAGTTAGGCAGAAGCTTAGGATGACTGCTTTGATATTGTGCTTCACTATTAGATGCTTATTCTTCAGTTCACCTAGCTGGGGAGATATCCGGATAGTGGAGTTGGTGGCTCAGATGGAGCAAGGTTCTACCATTGCCAATCTAATTTTGGCAGAGACCTTGCAAAGCTTGGCTAACAACTATAGAGTCAAGAGGCCTTGGTCTGTTAGCCCAGTCATACTTCAGGTAAGAATATTTTATTCTTCCTCTTTTCTTTCATCACTACTTAGGCTTTTTTTCTAACTCTTATTTCCTTTCAAGTTTGGCTTAAAGACCATCTTCTAGTGATGGGCCCTCCAAATAAGATGTCTTATTCTGCTTCTTAGTACCGCATGCAGAGAACCTTAATCCGTTTCAACTTAGAAAAGGAATGGACTCCTTGGATTTTAGAGGTGGACCCTGAGAGTTTGCTTTGGCATTGTACATGGTATGAGATCAGATCATTTATCACTATGAGATATGGATATAAGATGGTCTACTTAATGGGCATGTCTATAACCACTTTTTATCAAGGGACCAGAATTCTAAGGCAGATGGGACAACCTCAAGATACTCCTCTTTATGGGATTTTGTTTCCTAGTTCTTTGATTAATGGTCCGGTTTCTTAGGCCATCATAAATGGCTGGAGGTGATCCATGCACTTCATTCAATCAGCAGGCTTGACAGGCAAGCTGGAAGATTATGATGCTTTGTTTATCATGGCGGTATGGCCTATTGAGAAGGTGAGAATAGTTGCTATGATAACGGAGTTAGAGGCAGACATGACCAATCATGCTGAGATAGAGGAGGTAGTTATTGCACCAAAAGATGGAGATGGAGCAGAGTCAGTAGTAGAACCAGAGGTGATTGCTGTTGATGATGGGGATCTCAACTACACGAGGGATGTCCATCCTAGAAGGATGAAGACCTAGACTTTTTTGGATTTTGCCTTTTAGATTCTATTCAGACTTTCTCTTTTTGCCTTATGTTGAAACTTTGCTTTTGATTTTTTCATGTTAGAACTCTGGATTTTTGACATTGATTCCTTGAATAAAGAATAAATACGAAAATTGAATTTTTGAGTTGTTCCGAATTCAATTTTGACAAATGAGACAGGATAAAACATGACTTTGATTGATTTTAAACAAAACAATACTAGACTAAAGAAATCCAATTTGAAACAAAGGCATTTTTCTTCTTTTTTTGTTTTTTTTCTTTTTCTTTTTTCTTTTTTAAAAAAAAAAAAACTTTTACTTTTGCCTGAGCTAACCTTTCAGGTTTTCAACTTGACGAGCTAGCAAAGGAAATGAGATAGAACAATGCAATCTGCTGGCACAAAATGATATTTTATTATAATTTGGACCGCGCCTAAAGAGGACTACCTATGTATCTCTACAACATTATAATTACTTGGCTTGCTACATCAGTTTTATTATTATTATTATTATTATTATTATTATTATTATTATTATTATTATTATTATTATTATTATTATTATTATTATTATTATTATTATTATATATTAGGAGAATCAGCTCCATGTAGTTCTTGTTCATACAATGCATCATAAAACAGGAACTACATAAAATATCTCTTTAACTGATTAAGATTATAAGGATTCAAAAATTCATTCCCATCTAAATCCAAGAGTATGGCACCCCACCGAACATAATCTTCTTAAGCACATATGGCATGGCCCAATTAGGTCTGAACTTTACTCTTGGATAATGAACATGAGCTCTGATTTCTTTTAGCACTAAATTGCCTTCTTCTAATCCTCTATCAGTTATTCTCTTGTTGAGATACCGGGCTAGCCTTTGTTGATACCCCCTAAATATGATAAAGTGCATCCATCCTTTTTTTCATCAATAGCATTCAATTAGTTATTATACCCTTTAATCCATTATGCTTCACTAAGCTGATTCTCCCGCATAACCCTTACGGAGCGAATTTACACCTCAATTAGAAGTACTGACTCCATCCTATATAATAGAGAATAAGGAGTTGGCCCAGTCGACATGTGAATGGAAGTCTGATATGCCCATAATGCAAATGGAAGGCGTTCATGCCAACTTCTGTGTTTGGTGATCATCTTTTGAAGAATGGTCTTAATGGTCTTGTTTACTGCTTCGACTGCACCATTGGTTTGAGGACGATAAAGGAAAGACCGATGATGTTGGATCTTTTCCCTTTTAAGCAAGCTTATTACTTCCTTCTAAAAGTGAGATCCGTTATCGGTGATGATCTCAAAAGGCACTCCAAACCGACAAATGATGTTAGTTTGAATAAAGTGTGCTACCTTTTTAGAATTCAACATTTGATAAGAGATTGCTTCTACCCATTTTGTGAATTAATCAATTGAGACCAAGATATATTCATGCCCATTCGAGGAATTCATATTGATGCACCCTATAACATCAATGCCCAATGTAGCAAAATGCCAAGGAGTTGCAGTTGGGTGTAATGGGACCGAAGGTCGCTTCAGAAGCTTTGCAAATATTTGACACTTACGACATTTTTGTACAAACTTGGCACAATTTGTACTCATTGTAAGCCAAAAATACCCTAGGTTTGTGATTTCTCTGGCTAATGCAACACCATTCATGCATGGGCCTTCTTTATTGCCATGTACCATTCTATAATTTGCTGAGCTTCCTCTTCTGTCATGCATCTGAGGTGGATGTTGTCCCAAGCCCTCCTATATAGGACATCGCCATTTGTTATGAAATTACTAGCCAGTTGCCTTATTGTCCTTCAATCTGATTTGGATGCCCCTTGCGAATATTGCTCATTTTTCAAGAAGTTGAATATATCCTAATACCATGGCTTACCATCGGCTAATTGAATTTGCATACATGTTGTATCATAACTCAGATGTCTTTGTACTTCGATAACCATATGATGAACAATTTCATTTCACATCATGTCTATTATAGAAGCTAAGGTAGCCAGGACGTCAGCAAACTGATTCTTAGCTCAAGGTAGGTAATGGAAAGATAGTTCATGGAAATTTTTCGCTAGGTCAGTCACGTATTGATGGTAAGGAACCAAACGCTCTTCCTTTATCTTCCATTTACCAAGAGCTTATGAAACGATCAAATTAGAATCTCCATAGACCTCCACAAAATCAATCATCATGTTAGTGGCAACATCTAAACCACATATACAAGCCTTATATTTAGCTTCATTATTCGTTACCTTAAAGGCTAACTTAACAGCTATGGGTAAATGATACTATAACACCTCAATTAAAACCTAGAACTTGAACCACAAAGGGTTGCTTAGGGAAATTTAGCCTTGATTTAAATATTGTGAATTATTATATGTTTCTGCTTGAATTTGACTTATATGCATATTACATGATGTGTTTGAATGAATAGAGGCGGTTTAAAGGCTGTTAGGAAGCAATCGGGAAAAGTTGAGTTTTTAGTGAACTGGGAGCAAAATGGTCATTTCACACCCCTTGAGTTTTTATGGAAATTAACATTATATTTGATGATAAAAGAGAATATTATGACATGAAAATAGAGGTATAATGATCGAGTGAATTATTGTTAGGAGATTAAAGCCGGTAGAAAATAATTTCGGGCAAAGTTGCTCAGATAGGGATCCAATACGAACTATGGTAGTTTAGTCTTTTCCTTTGAAATATGGACTTTTTTGGTGTATGCAAGCCTATGGTATCATTTTAGGCTAACTAAATCAAACCATTGGATCAAAAGATCAAGAATTGAATGGTTTGTAAGATAGGTTTCATAATTTTTACCATAAGCTCAATTTATAGGATAATACCATTGATATTTAAGCTGATATTTCACACCTCTTCATCTTCCTTAGCCAATTTTCCATTCAACTTTCTCTTTCTTCCATTGATAGGTTTCGGCCACCATTGTCCATCACCAAATCAAGTTGTTTTCTTTCATTTTTTGATCCAAACTAGTTAATTCCATCATTTTAAATACAAATATATCCTTATATTCAAAGGAAAACCAAGAAAAGTTGATAAATCAAAGCTTTGAATATTTCAAAGAACTATTGGAAAAGTAAGTGATTTTACCATTCTTTTGGTTTAGTTTTGATCCTAAGATGTTCTTTGATGTTAATTAGTATAAAAAATGTGTTTAGGTTGGAAGAAAATTCAAAAGTTGGAAAGGAAACCATAACTTGAAAAGGTATGATTCAAAGGTGTTATTTTGATGGAATTTTTATTCAAATGTGTTGTATTTGATGCATATGTAATAAATTAGTAGCTATTTTATGGAAAGAAACTCATTTGAATGGAATACTAGGTTGGTCGAATGTGAGGAGCTTAGGAAATGAAGTTGTGCTTTGGTGTTTAATAGGTTTAAAGGCTTGAATGTTATGCATTTGATATGTATTTATGTTATTTCAATGATTGGTGTTGAAAATGAATGAATGGAGTGAATTCCATTTAGGCCAAACCATATGGAGTTTATAGGTTCAATGTGTTAGGTTGAAGTAATTAGGAAGGAAGGGTTTGAATATTGTTGAATGGTGTATATAATGCAAATGTATAAGTTTAGATATGGAAATGGTGTTTGATATAAGTACTTGGAAGGTAAACTTGGAATTTGATGTATGTTTGATATGGAATGTTGAACTAAGTGTATATGAGTTCTTAACTTGGCATAATAGTGTTGAATATATGAAATGTAAGTCAAATGTGGTGATAGAATGTGTTTGATGCATAAAGGAATGGAAAAGTGTCAATTGTACAATGTGATGTATAGTGTGTATGCTTTATATCTTTTGATGTGTATAATGTGTTTTGCAATGTATTTGAGTCTTACTGGAGTATTATATATAAAAATAGGTGAACCATCGGGTACTCTAGCTGGGAGTGTCGAACGACGGACCGATTAGGGCTTCTAAGTGCATTTTGGGGGGATAAAGTGGACATTTTGTATAAAAGGTGAGTCTATATGTATAATCATGCATGATTTACATCATATATGCTATAATATGTCATTTGGAACGATAAACCAGCATATGCTATTTTACAGTACCTACAGTGCATTTTGACCCGTAAATAAGCCCACTGAAATGACCTAAATTGACCTAAACTTTGTCTGTCTATAAAAAGAAATATAAAATGCCAATTCAGCCCCCACTTGTCCCAATATTCTAGTTTTTCTTTAAGCTTTAAAATGGTACTTCATGGTCCACCTAAATCCATTGGCAGCATAGTTAACCAGAAACTACTTAAAAATCCCAAAACGGACCCGTAATGGCGAGTGTCAATTGCCGTAGTGCAATTGGGCCCGCCGGCTATTTTTTTGACTTGATCCAAATTTGTTCTATTATTCCTTATGGATATATATATGATTTTTCCACAACTATATGAGTAATATTTATGATATTTTTATTATTATATGGAGACATACCTATATGGTATTATAATAGGGCTACCTCGATGGTGTAGCAGGTAATTCCATCGACTGTATGCACACTGGTATTCATTGGACCCTTGCTAGGGAGGGGTGTCATATTCTCTAGCAGTAATGATTGATCTCCCTTACATATACTGGATTACTAGATTATACACGATTGTGCTATTATAGTGCTGGATTACTGGATTATGCACGATTGTGCTATTATAGTGCGATTGCACTTGTCACTGGACTCAATCCTGTTATATCATATATGTGTTGACTCATACACTGGATGTTCATATGGATACTTGATTCACCCTTTACTTTTTATCTTATATTGATTCTACAGGTCATTTGAAAGCAATCATGGTATTATGAACATCTACTGCATATATATATATATATATATATATATATATATATATATATATATATATATATATATATATGCTATATTCACTGAGTATTTTTATACTCACCTCCGTAGTAGTTATTGTTTTTCAGGGCTGTAATGAGACTCGAATTCCATTGGCATCTTTTATCCTCGCCTTGGAATTTTGCTACTTGTAACATGTAATACTCGGGTCTTAAAAGTATTTGTAAATATTTATACAATATTAGAGATTCCATGGTACTGTAACGTAAGGAGTGACATTTATATGTGTGGTTGTGTTTCTTACAGTTTTGCATATTAACTATTCTATGGATGATGCAATGAATGCATATAGTTTGATATATATATATATATATATGTGTGTGTGTGTGTGTGTGTGTGTGTTGAGTTGATATTGGAGGTTGAAATTGGAATTGACGATAAAGTTATATTGGAAGTGTTTATTACTTGTTTTATAGCTGGGTATAGTCATATTTTGGAGGAGATGTTGTCAAAATTTCATTAGAATTATAAGCTATATTTGAGCTGATTATATGTAATGTTTGCCATATCATATAGATAATTGGGTTCTTCGTGGTACTTGTAGCTTAGGCAACACCCGTACCCTAGGACCGTCGCGGCTCTTAGGTTAGGTCGTGACAAAGGTGGTATCAGAGCTAAAGGTTTATTATAACCTGTAGTGTTTGCATATTAGTAGCAATAGAAGTACCAGGGAATCTAGGATTCTCTTTTATCGTCAAATTGACAGTCTTCTTCATTGTTTGAAATTCTGCGTACCTATGATATAAACATTCTTTTACATGCTGGATTGTTTTGTTTTGATTTGTAATAGTGTGCTAAGATGTCAGAAAGGGCAAATAGACATGCTAAGCCTATTGATGAGGGTGAGATTCATGGATCTAGTGAGGAAGCAGAGGTTGCTTCAAATGCATCTGTTTTATAGAGGACTCATTCTGAACCACCCCGGTCACGGAGACGTATTGAGTCTGGTTAGATGGGTGATGCACCCTGGAGATAGGAGATGAGATAGGAAATTTTACAAACCATCCGGACTCATTTTGCAGCACAGCTTACAATAGTACTGCAGCCACCTCCACCTCCAGTGCAACCAATGGTACAGCATGTGATGCCATTAGTACCCCAGAGGGAACCATTAATATTATAGGGAAACAGAGCATGCAGAATTATTTCAGAGGGTGGTGTAACAGTTGCGGAGTTCATAAGACTGCGACTACCTACTTTTGCAAGGGAGTATGGTACTGACCCCAGTGATTTTATTGATAGGGTTGACCGGATGGTTCGAACACTACCTTGTTATGATGCCAGGACTATAGATTTGGTGGGATTATTACTGGAGGTAGATGTTGCTACCTGGTTTATGAAGCATATTGATGATAACATTCACAGTGATAATCCTATGACTTGGGGAGAGTTCAAACAGAGAATGATGGATGAGTTTCTGACAGAAGGTTTACGATAGAGTAACATTGTGAAATTTGAGCATCTATGACAGGGGAACTTATTTGTTTTAGAATATGCCAGAGAGTTCAGACGGTTGAGCAAGTATACTAGGAAGATTACTCCTACAGAAGATTATCTGATTAGGCAGTTTAGGAGAGGGTTGCATGCATCTCTGCATAATATTCTATTGGCTATAGAGTTTACTTCCCTCAGTCGTGCCATCGATAAAGTATCATAGATGGAGGCTAAATACAAAGAGGAAAGGTCTGATAGGGAGTAGAGGAAGAAGAGAAGAGGATGAGAGTATCGTAGACCTAAAGAAGGGACATCCCAGACTTTTACATCTAGACCTCCTCTCAGGCTAGTGCAGTCTTTATCACCTCTCAGTCAGAGGCAGGATTTTGGTAGAGGTATTAGTCTGAGGCCTCCTATTTCTAGTTACTTCCAAGGACCTATTAGACTAGTCCAAATGACATCAACAGTGCCCACATGTACTTTTTGCGGGAGGAGACATTCAGGGGTATGTCATATCAGATCTGGAGCATGCCTTAGATATGGACAGTTTGGGCATTTTTATAGAGATTTCCCTATGCCCAGAGCTTCATAGCCTTTAGAGGTAGGATCATCCCAACCATCAGTACAGATGGGTAGAGGGAGTACAGGCGGAGGTAGACCAGCAGGGCAGAGTCTATCAGCAGGAAAATCAGCAGTTAGTAAGGGCCAGGGGCGTCTTTTTGCAGTTACCCAACAATAAGCCCAGGGATCTCATGAGACAGTAGTAGGTATGATTTTTGTGCATAATATAGTGGCTTATGTGTTGTTTGATTCGGGTGCAACCCATTCTTTTATATCACCTGTTTTTGCCATGAAATTGGGGTTGGGTAGAAAACCTTTGCATGTTCCTTTAGAGACAGTCACACCAATGGGAGATAAGATTATTATGGGGTATAAGTATGATATTTGTGATATGAGAATTTGTGATCGATCTTTGCCTATGGAATTGATTGAATTACCTGTATTAGAGTTTGATGTTATCCTTGGTATGGATTGGTTGACTGTTCATGAAACTTCGATTGATTGTGCAATGAAAAGGATAAAATTTTCACCCGATGGACAAGAAAAGTTCATTTTTCAGGGGGAGACTAACAACCACATATCAGGGTTAGTATCTATAGTACAGGCAGAGAGGTTAATGAAAAAGGGATGTATTGCTTATTTGGTATCGGTGGTTGACATTACAGGGGTATCTAAAGAGTTAGAGCAAATTCCAGTGGTGAAAGAATTTTCAGATGTATTTCCAGATGATCTTCCAGGACTGCCACCAGAGAGGGAGATTGAATTTGAGATTGAGGTATATCCTGGTACTGATCATATATCTATTCCACCATTTCGGATGGCACCACCAGAATTGAAAGAATTGAAAAAGCAGTTACAGGAATTATGCGACAAAAGTTTCATTCAGCCCAGCAATTCACCTTAGAGAGCACCAGTCTTATTTGTAAAGAAAAATGATGGGTCACTATGGATGTGTATTAATTATCTGCAATTGAACAAGGTGATAGTGAAGAATAAGTATCCTTTCCCAAGATTGATGATTTGTTTGATCAATTACAAGGGACTTGTTTCTTCTCCAAGATAGATTTGAGGTCAAGGTATCATCAATTGCGGATTAAAGGCGAGCATATTTCAAAGATAGCTTTCAGAACTCGATATGGGCACTATGAGTTTTTAGTGCTACCATTCGGGTTGACAAATGCTCCAGCAGCATTTATGGATATGATGAATCGGGTGTTTAGACCATTTCTGGATAAATTCATAATTGTCTTCATTGATGACATCTTAGTATACTCTAGAAGTAGAGAAGAACATGAGGAGCATCTCAGAATCACATTGCAGATATTGCAAAATCATTAGCTGTATGCATAGTTCTCAAAATATGAGTTCTGGTTGACAGAGGTAGTATTTCTGAGGCATGTTGTTAGTAAAGATGGTATAAAGGTAGATCCACAGAAAGTTGAAGCAGTTGCTAATTGGCCACGTCCTACTACAGTCACTGAGATATAGAGTTTTCTTAGTATGGTAGAGTATTATCATCGGTTTGTTAAAGATTTTTCCAGAATAGCTACACCAATGACCAAGTTAACTCAGAAATAGGTGAAGTTTCAGTGGAA
Organism: Aleurites moluccanus; assembly: GCA_948193065.1. NCBI lineage: Eukaryota > Viridiplantae > Streptophyta > Magnoliopsida > Malpighiales > Euphorbiaceae > Aleurites > Aleurites moluccanus. The sequence continues at coordinate 2,879 of CANXYC010083575.1, read as the reverse complement.
TGAGGAGTGTGAAAAGAGTTTCCAGACTCTTAAAACCTGTTTAACCACTGCACCAGTGTTAACTCTTCCTTCCGAGGCAAGCAGTTTTGTTACTTATTGTGATGCTTCGAGGATTGGTTTGGGTAGTGTTTTGATACAGGACAGGAAAGTAATTGCTTATGCTTCCCATCAGTTGAAGAAACATAAGGTGAATTACCCTACACATTATTTAGAAATGGCAGCAGTAATCTTTGCTTTGAAGATATAGAGACATTATTTGTATGGGGTGAGATGTGAAATTTATACTGATCATAAAAGTCTATAGTACATCTTACAGCAAAAAGAACTAAATTTGAGGCAAAGGATATAGGTCGAGTTATTAAAGGATTATGACTGCCAGATTTTGTATCATCCTAGAAAAGCAAATGTGGTGGCAGATGCTCTTAGTAGGAAGTCAATGGGAAGCTTATCCCATATGACTACTTCAGAAAGGCCATTGGTACGACAGTTGCGAGAGTTAATGGCTAAGGGTTTAACCTTAGATTTGGAATCACAAGGGCAGGAGACAGTGTTGATAGCACATTGTGAACACTCATTTTTTACACCCTCGGACTCGTGCCAACCCGAACGGCACTCCTCGGAACCAAACCCACGCTCGGACAGACTCGGAATGGCTTCATAAAGAAGTTTGGGCACAGGTGCCTCCCTCCAGGCTTGGCATTGCCGCCGCCACCCCCATTGGGAGGCAACCGCCATGCCTAGGGGTCCTGGCCGTGGCTGCCTCCCTCCTTCATACCCTGTGCCGCCAAGGCACTATGGCGGCGGCGCCACCCCCTTTTGGCAGCAACTTCTCCTCTTGCAGGCAACAGTGACGTTCTGCACCTATTTTCCTTCGAATCCCACATTGAAAAATGATGAGATTCGGCCCCCCAAGCTCCTATTATAAATAGAGAGTCTCCCCTACCTTCCAGGACAAACAACGACACACAAAAACACACCAAGACTCACGGAAACAAGGAAAAGAAGACAAGAAACCATTTTTAATATTAGATTCTGTCTTTTTCCTCTCCAAGTTATATTTTCTTCTTTTTTAGCTCTCTTGAGATTAAAAGAGTTGCTATTAGGGGCGTATTGAGCCTCTCAGTTGAATATTTCTTCAAAGCAAGATCCCTCTACCGGTTTGTTTTCTTAAGAGCTAAGAAGGCATCTCGACCCATTTCCTCCGGCATCATCCTATCCAAGATGGAACTCCGATCCAGAAGAGCACTCCATCCACCAACATCCCTAAAAGCTAGGGCAAAGGTATGGTCTCCTAACTCATCTTCTTTATTTTGGTAGAGCGTTAAAATAAAGAATCAAAACATGATAAATTGGGCATAAAATCAACCCTCCTTCGCTAGAAGGAAGAACTGCATGGGTTTTGATTCCCATTTGACGGGATACGCAGACAAGCTGTATGAAAGCTTCAAATCCAAAAAAGACAATCTCTTTTCTTTAATTATCAGCTTTACTTTATTTGTTGATTTTATTCTTTGGGGAATGTGTGATCAACCTAAAACCCATAAGGGCTAGAGTTGGTATCCCCTATTTTGGGATTTTGAAGTGTAAATTGACTTTTATTGGTCTCCTTATTTATTTTATTTGATTGATTCTATTTCAATTGTTCATCCATTTAATTACTTGCTCATGCATCTTAAATGTCATTCTTTAATTGTTCATGAAAATCATTTTAAATCGTGGTTAAAATTAAAAGCCAAGTTCAACTAAAAAGCTAGTCCCCGAATCCTCTTTAGTTTCGAAGGCTAGTGTACTTTTTCCTTTGGGATAAGATTGGAGTCAAAATGGGTTTTTACCTTAAATTTTCCAAATAAAAATAACTTAAGGTGGCGACTTCAAACATCAAAATCATTTTCAAATAAAAGGCACTAGGATCGTCTCCTCCGTGAGAAATTGCCCCTATATGAGCACTCTGATGCCTACAATGCCTCTTTTTTTCCCTCGAAGAGAGCGGGCCCGGACGGCGGTGCTCGGGCGAGGCCTCACAGCTAGCGACTCCACTGGGGACAAACTTTTTCAAAAGTTAAAGAGGACTACCAATTGGTTGAAAATCTTTTCAATAGTAACTTTTTACCTGGCTTTGAGTTTAACCTTGATTTTCATGCATCACTACATCACCAGTTACGAAATTCAACCTTTGGATAGCGAGTAGCATTGATCCGACAACTCTCTTTGAGTATGTTGGGAGATAGCCAAAGCATCCACCCCGTGACGAATCTTCAAAAACTTTTTGAAGTTTAATAAGCAGTAGTACTATTGGACCCATGCGAAACTCATTGTTTCATATGTGGTTAGGTATATCACTGCTCTAGTGTGATGGGTACCCTTAATGTAACACCTTAGCCTAAACCCTTATAGGGACCTTTAGGGAAATTATTTTTCTTTCTTTATGATATGTTAATATGATATGTTGTTGCATGTAATTTATATTTATGCATGTTATATGACCTAATTTTTAGGCCTAGAATTGGTTTGAAGTCAGTTAGGACTTAATTGGGTAAGTTTGGAATTTTTGGTAATCGGGGGATTAAATTGTAATTTTGTAGTTTTTTGAGGTTTTATGAATTTAACAGTATATTTGAGTAAAGGAAAGAATAAAAGTGAATGTAAATGGTTTTATTTATTTATTTGAGAATTATATGGAAAAATATACCCGGTTGGAGACAATTTCGGGAAAATAGCTCAACGGGGGCGTTTGAGTGGTTTCAGTGAATATTAAGGACCTTATTGTAATTTTACCATTAATATGGGATTATAAGGTGTGTATGATTCTATGATAACAGTTTAGGCTTGATTAAATCTAGCCGTTGGATTAAATGATGGAAAATCGGACGGTTGGATCG
>CANXYC010083527.1:0-16268 GCA_948193065.1 Aleurites moluccanus | reverse complement strand
TTTTTCCTTAGAATCTAAAGCTATATTTGTATTTAAAAGGATGGATTTAGTTGGTTTCTATCAAAAAATGAAAGAAAACAACAACCTTTGATGGTGTTCAATGGTGGCCGAAACTTGGTGGAGGAAGAAAGAGAAAATGGTTGGTGAAATGGCTAAGGAAGATGAAGAATGATGAAGAGGTGGGAAAAATCCAACTTAAATATCAAAGGCATAATCCTATATATTAGGCTTATTATAGAAATGGTGAAACCTAGCCATCCAACCATCCATTTCTTCATCATTTCATCCAATGGTTAGATTTAGATGAGCCTAAAATGATACCATAAGCTTGCATACACCATATAAGTCCATATCTTAAAGGAAAATACTAAATTGCCCTTAGATTCATATTTGATCCTTATCTGAGCAGCTTTGCCCGGACTTATCTTCTACCTGATTTAATTCTCCAATAAATCTTCAAATAAATATAATATCATCATTTTTCATGTCCTAATATTCTTTTCTACCTTCTAATATCATGTTAATTTCCATAAAACTCGAAGGGGTGTCAAATGACCATTTTGCCCCCCAGTTCACCAAAAACTCAATTTTTCCCGATTTCTTCCTAACAGCCTTTAAACCACTTTTACACGTATAATACTTCCTAAAACATGTATATACATTCAATTTAAACATAAACATGCAGTAATATATAACTTTCAAACAAAGGACAAATCTCCTAGGTTTGCCCTTTATAATCCAGGTTCTAAGGTTTAACTGCAATGTTACAATAAGTCTAAACTAACCTAGCCAATGGTCCAGTTTGGTTTCAAACCTATCCCAATTACATGATGTCCTTAAGTGATAGGTGTTTGGGTAATTCATTGTTATTAAGAATTAAGTTTGTGAATATGAATATAATGAATTCCCAGGCTAAGTATTTAGAATATCACATTAGGATAGTTTTTAGATTAATCAACACAACAAATCCTAGAGTTAGGAATATCTCGAAAATCACAGACTTATTCGATAAGGGTTTAAATAACTCTAGACAGTTTCATAGAAAATAAATAAATCATTTAGAATTATCTTCGCTAAAGAGTTGGGTTCTACAGGGACCTATTGAGACCTCAAGATCAATAGGATCTTCTCAAATTACACAAAGAGGTAGAAATATCACCTTACATCTAGAAGACCCTATGAGAAATCTTAAGATTTCTAATCTTCCTAAAAGATCAATATCAGTAACACCCTAATTACCTATAAGCTCAACTTCATCAGTAATTAAGGAGGAAGTTACTAGAAACCTACACCAAGAAGAGGATGCACAATAATCTTCAGAAGGTAGAAAATTGTAGGATATAAAACATTTAGCCTTATCTATGAAGCTGAGGAGAGTCGGGAAAGTATAAGAGTAATTAAACATTTAACTCTTATTCCTAAGATTGTCAAAGAAATTCAAATAATTTCTCAATAACGTTCCATTCCTTTTGAAGAAATATGGAAGATGGTAAGTCCAAAAACTATGGCATCAACATAGATATTTAGTATAGAAGAATCAAGTTTGAGCACATATATTGCTTTAATATTTCAATTTCCTAGTTATTATGATTACTCTTTGGATATGTTAGTTGACATAGGTGTAACAATCAACAGTGCTAGACCTAATGCACTCCCTGATAAATAGTGAATACCATTAACCCAACCCATGGTATTACGAATGGCAGGTGAAGAAGTAAACTTGGTGACTCATTTTGCACAACAAGTTCTTGTTATCATAAGTGGACAAAGATTTATTATTGATAAGGTCCTTGCATTCCCTGATTTGGATGCATATGTTATTTTAGGAAATGCCTTACTAAAATGGCAAAAAGAGAATAGACCTTTTGTATAGGACGACAGTTACATCTCGTTAGGAGATGTAAAGATCACATCTCCGACAAATCCAAAAAATAAGCTGAAATTTGGTTTTTATCCAGTCAAAATATCAGAGTTGTATGGATCTATGCCTTGTGAACCAACTTTCAAAGTGTGAGTCCAACGTGGTGACACTTGGATAGATTGTCTATTTGACTTTGATCAAGAGTCAGATGATATCTTATGGTATGAGGAATTATACTTCAAAGTATAGCGTGTAATAGAAAAACCTATTGCACAGCCTCAGTTGAAAGGAACTAAGTGGGATAAGTTTCTTATCAAGTTAACTGATAATTTTAGTGATGATCTGCTAAAATTATGAGTTATAAATAACATTACTACAAAATTAGAACTAAAGGATCCCAACACTATCATTAGAACTAGAAATATGACATATACAAATGAGATGATAGAGGAATTTGACAATCAAATTCTTGAATTGCTCGAAAAAAGATTGATTAGGTATAGTAATAATCCACATTCAAGTCCAACGTTTATGGTAATCAATCATACAGAATAGGTGGGAGGAAAAGCACAAATGGTTATAGACTATCGCCAGGTAAATAAAGCCACAAAATATGATAGCCATAAGATCCTAACGGCAAGAGATGTCATAGATAGGGTAAGTCTTAAACATCTTTCTATCTTTTCTAAATTTGACATTAAAAGTGAATATTGACAGGTAAAGATAGAAGAATAATCTATACCCTTAACAACTTTCAATGCTCCGTAAGGGATGTATGAATAGTTGGTAATGTCATTCGGCCTGAAGCAAGCTCTAGATGTCTTTCAACGTAAAATAGACAATGCTTTTAAAGCATTGAAATTTATATAGACGATGTGTTAGTTTTCAGTAATAATGAAAAAGAACCCAAGAGTCGCTTTGAACAAGTGACTAATATATTAAAACATGAAGGTATGATTCTATCAGAAAGAAAGATAGAATTGTTTACGAAAAAAGTAAAGTTTTTGAGAATGAAAATTGAAAAAGGTAAGATAAGGTTATAAAGTCACATTTCTGAAAAAAATGTTAATTTTCCTGACAAACTAGAGGATAGAAAGCAGGTACAACATTTTTGTGGACTTGCTAACTATGCTAGATAGTTTGTGAAAAATCTTTCTAAATACCTAGGAAAAATTGTTAAGAGAGCCTCTGATAAAAATCCTTGGTTTTGGGATGATGAAGATACTCAGGCTATTATCCAGGTAAAGAAAAAAATGAAAAATTTGTCTGGTTTAAATTTACCCTCAAATATAGATGAGTTAGTCTTGAAAGTAAATGCTTCAAATAAGTACTGGGAAGTAGTATTAAAAATCAAAGATAGAAAACCATAATGAATTTGTAAGTATTGGTCTGAAACATTTAAAGGAGCTGAAATTAATTATCTAATCCATGAAAAGGAAATACTAGTGGTAAAAAATGGTATAAAAGCTTTTTATATTTTCTTTGCTCCAAAAAGGTTTGTAATTCAAACAGACTCAACCTATGTAAAAGGTTTTATGAATCTGAATCTTAAAGAGGCTATGAAAACTAGACTTTTAAGATTACAAGAATGATTTAGTTATTATAAATTTGATATTGAATATATTCATTCTAATAAAATGTAATAACTGACTCTTTGACTTGTGAATTGTCCAATATTGAAAATGGATCTTGCTACAAAAAGTAAGCTATATTGGATCTATAAGAATGAGCGTTATACTTAGAAATAGTGCATGAGAAAAGGTGGGAAACAGAATAAAAACCCCAAGAGCAATGGCTCTGGTCCCTCTAGGACGAAAAGAAAATCTATAGCATTAAAAGATATTATGTACTGGCAATACAAATCTTAAATACATATCTCTTTAGAATGTCCTAAAAAGAAGCCAATGAGGTCAAAAGAACTAATTAGTCTAAAAAAGGCTAACGAAAAATCAAAGGAGAAATTCTTGGTTCATGAGAACAAATAAAAATCTTTGGTGCTAAAAGCACGCGTCTCTGAAGAGTTTTTTTGAAAAAAAAAAAAGCTAAAAAGCATGGCATTGCACCTGAACAGGCAAAAAGACTCAGAGAAGAGCTTCATCAAACAAATGAAAGTGAATTGGATGCTATAGGAAGGCCACAATGCCAACTTCTTCATAGAAAAGTAGCCATGATGGCTCAAAAGAGGCTGGTGAAAATGCCGGTGAATCCTCAAGCATTTTAAACCAAAAAACTGGTGGATATATTGAGAACAAAAAGGTTTTGAACCAACAGGCCAATGAAAGCACCAATGAACTTTTAAAAGTTCCAAATCAAATTCCTTTAGGAGAGGAGTGTTGTAAAAACTTTGGCAATAAGTTAAATCACGATTCTAATGACAAAGTAAGTCGTGGTGATATCTTAATTTACGAAATTAAGACTAGTGGAAAAGCTAGTGAATCTTCACAAATTCTAAACCAAACTCATTTGGAGGAGAAAGCTGATAAGAACTTTGAGAATAAAAATCTTGATTGTGATGATTTAAATTGGATATTATTGTTGGGACAACTGAATTCAAAAAATTGGAAACCTGACAATCTCTTAGAGAAATCATAATGAAAGATTTTAAAAGTGAATCTGATGATATTCATGAAGAATTCATGAAAAGCATGAGGGTAGATAACCCTGTGGTTTCAAATGCCTCTAAGTTTGAAATTATCTAGTACTTCATAAAGTACGATTATAGTCTTTCAAAAGATAGATCTATGTTGTGTTCTGGTTTGTAGAGAGGACTAGCCAAAATGAACTTCCAACAACTAAAACACTTTGTAGATGAAGCTGTCTCATACATTGCTTCTTTAGAAAGATAACTTGAAATTGGCAAAAGGGATGAGGAAGATTTCATTCAGCTGATAATTGAGAGGGAAAAATTTCTTGAAGAAATGAGTTCATACATTCCACCAGAAGTGGCGTACACTAGAAAAATTAAAAGAATGGACTCGATAGATCATTCCCTTAAAGAATGTTCTATGTTACATCCATACATCCATTGGCAAGGATATAGAGACCTATATTTGAGAATCCCCTCAAATAAGGTAAAAAATAGTCTCTAGTATACAAATGTGAGACTGACAGAAATTATCGAGAACAATAAAGACGATAATGATCTGTGTAAATTACTTCCAGTTATTGTACAAGAATCAATGGAATTCTTGAGTTTAGAATCAAGAATAATTACAAGTTATATTATTAGCACAATTATGGATTGTACTGAGGACAGAACAGTTAAAAGTCGTTATCAAATATGGGTTCTCCGTCCTGTAATGGTTAAGCAATTTGTTGAACCACAAGAGGTTAATAATTAGAATTTAAATTTTTATTTTAACATTATAAAGAAGAAAAGATTATTACCCAAGCTGTGAGGATTGAAAATTTTAAAGCTAGCATGGAGAAGGCAATTTATTCAAATAATTATGTCATTCTCATAGATGGTAGAGTTTTTGTTACTATATGGTCCCAGTATACTCCTATTGTGAGAGCTTTAGCAATGGTGAAAGGACGACAAGAAGCACAAAAGTTGTTTATGAAACTAGTGGGTTTAGATCCAAGTCTAGATTTTCAGCCTAAAATAATAAAGATTTGGAAGAAGGTTGCTCAGTTTAGAGAGTAATGTGTTGCAGAAGAAATAGCTAAGGACTATGCAAAACTGAGAGAAAGCATTGATTCCCCAGTCAACAACTCATAAATGAAGTGACAAAAATATCATCCATGACGTCAGCCTCAACATGCAACCTGAGGAATTGCTCTTCCAAAGCAACTCCATAAATTAAAGCATTATTAGCTAAATATGTTTTAGAATTTGTAATTTTAAGGAAGAGAACTTACATGTAAAAATTAAATAGTCTTTATCTTTATTGTTGTACTTCTACACCTAGAAAATAGTACCAGAGATACCAACTAATTATTTTATTTTATTATTATTTGTTAATGCTGGAAATGACACCAACTGTCCATTAGTTATAACATGTGTCCATTTGTTGTAACAGATGTCCTTTAGTCATAAAAAGTGTATATTAGTTATAATAGATGTCCATCTATTTACACCATTTGTACTAGATGTCTATGAATCCTTAAACACTTATTTTTAGCTGTCAAACGGAATAATAGACACCAGCCTTGTAAGTTTTATATATATAGCTCTTCAACTTATTGAAGGGGGAGCGAAATAAAATATATAGTAACAAGCTTGCTAGTAACAAGCTTGGAAGGAGAGCTGAAGTAGTTGCGGAAGCTTAGTGGACACGGTCAATAAAGGTATATACTTATAAATGTTTATTGTTTAAACTTTTATGTCTTCTAACCGTTTTGCTAATAGAAATTGGAAAATCAGTCTAGCTTTAACCTAAGCTATGAGAGAAGACTTAAGTGTCAGTCTTAGACTGTAAGATCCTTTCTTTGCTTTGTATGAACAAAGAGTTAGAGACTTAAACATTACTTTAGAAAGGCTCAAAAGACTTGAAAGGCCTAGTAGAGAAGAATTGAATTTAAATGTTGACTCTATAATGATTTTGATGATGTAATTTAAACCAAAACAAATTGTTAATTGAACAATATATTATAAATGATTCTTTAACTTGTGTTTAAGTATTTATTTAAAAATAGAGATTCATGCTCGTAAATATGTTTAATGCCCGTGAATAGAATCAAGTTAAAATATGAAATTTACTCAGAAATGATCTTCAAGCCCATGTACATTTGTTCAAGGCTGTGAATGAGTTTCATGACCTTTACTTATCTTCACGCCCGTGATTGATTTAAGAATGGTTTTTGGCTCAGAGACACAGAAAGATTTCTCAAGCCTATGAAAAATTACTCACGTCCGTGAACCACTATCACGCCTGAGAATGGTTTGAAAATTTGAAATTGGCGCAGAAGATTTCAAGGTCGTGAAATTTTATTGAAGCCCATGAAGAATCATCTTCACGACCGTGAGTACTAGTCATGCTAGTGAATCGATGGTTATCTGTCAACGTAATGTCTGATATGTTTTTAAATATAGTCGTTGGAAAAAGATTTGGAGGCAAATCTTGCATTTAATGCAACCAGAACGGTCACATTTAATCACCATTCATTGAAAACTATAAATACATGAATATTTGAAGTTTAAACAATAAGAGAAGCGCATATCTTAAGAGAAATCAAATTGTTGTAGTTCATACTCTATTTTTCAAATTTTCTGAACTCTTTGAGCTTTACTTCTTTATTCTTAGAGTTCTTACTAGCTTTTGCTAGTCATAGATATTCATACTTCATTGTATGTCATTTGAATAGTCTTGTATAAGTTTAGAAATACTTAGAAATCTCTATCTCTGTTATTGAGAGTAAAAAAATCTTAGTTGTAACTCAGTGTGTATAGGGTAAAATCCCTGAAAATCTATTGTATTTGATTTGGGTGTTGCACCCGGTTCTAGTGGAACCTCAATATCGGGTTGATATTGAGAGAAGTGGACATAGGAGAAGGAATTTGGCTGAGCTCTTTTAACCTTTCTCCTTTATTATCACTTGCTATTTGAAATTAATTTACCTATTGCATTTTAGTTGTGTATTTTCTTCAAGATTTTTTAAACTCCTATTTAACCCCCCTCTAGGAGTATTGCCATATTAGTATTCACAATTGGTATAAGAGTTTGTGCTTTAGTTTATATAAAATCAAACTATTTTTAAAGCTTACACTCTTATTTCTATGGCAGCTAACACAACATTTGAGGAAGGCTAATACAACGCTAGACCACCTTTGTTCAAAGGAGTAAACTACAATTTATGGAAGGTGAGGATGAGAATCCACATTCGATCAAAAGGAAATGAACTTTGGGAAGCTATTGAAAATGGACCTTTCATTCCAATGAGAGATGATTTAGTTACTTCAAAGAGTTCAGCAGAATACACAAGTGAAGATAAGAGGAAAATGACTTACAATGACAAGGCCATAGATCTATTATTCTGTGCACTTGATGCCACGAAATTTAATAGAGTATCAACTTGTGAAATAGCAAGAGAAATCTAGAGTGTGCTTAAAGTCACTCGAAAAGGGACTAATCAAGTCAAGGATACAAAAGTTAATATGCTTCTCATCGAATTCAAAATGAATAATGATGAGAAGATTGCTGAAATGTATAAAAGACTCACAACTATTGTGAATGACTTGAAGGGACTAGATAAAGTTTTTACTCAAAAGAAATTGATTACTAAGCTTTTGAGGTCTCTACCGGCAAGGTTCGATTCCAAGGTAGACGTAATTGAAGAGTCAAAGAACTTGAATACTTGGTTGGCAATCTTATGACCTTCAAATTAAAGTTTCAAAATAGAGAAACCTTAAGAGAAGAATAAGATAAGACAACCAAGAAAGAGAAAGGAATTGCCTTAAAATCAAAACTAAAAAAGAGTGAAGACACTTCTAGTGATGAAAATGAAGATATTGCAATGTTATCAAGAAAATTTGGAAAGTTCCTTTCCAAGAATAGATTCAAAAGAAAAAGCTTCAAAGAAAGAATAAAAAAAGGAAAAGACAGTAAAGGAGAAATAATTTATTATGAATGTAGGAAACTAGGGCACATCAAAATTGATTGTCCAAATCTCAAGAATAAGAAGAAGAAGGAAAAGAGGACAATGAAATTCAAAAAAGAAAAATAGAGCATATGCAGCTTAGAGTGGAAGTGATACATCAAGTGATGGAGAGTCAACTGAAGAAGAAGAAGAAGAAGAAGAAGAAAAGGTTAACTTGTGCTTCGTGGCTATGGAAGAAGAAACAATTAAAGATGAAGAACTCCTTGAGGTAAGCCTTGAATCTTTTATTTTTCATGAGTTAAAAAATGATTTTTCATGAACTTATGGAAGATTATTTGTTGATTTCTAAAGAAAACAAAGTTTTGAAGGAAAACTTATGTAAGTTGAGACTTGAACATGAGAAGACTAATGATAAAATTGCTATTGAGAAGAAAGAAGATCTCTCAACTCAAATTATAAATTTACAAAATGATTTTTTCAAAACTCTTAAGTGAGAATAAGAAAATCAAGAGAGAATTAAAAGAATTTAATTAACTTTTAAACAAGTTCACACTTGGGAGCAAGACTATTGAAAACATCATTCACTCACAAAGAGTATTTTATGATAAGGTTGGTTTAGGATATAGCACTAATCTTAAAGTCAAGAAGGTAAATACCTTCTTTGAAAAGAAAGTGTTAGATCCTAAAAGGATAGTCAAGTGTACTCATTGTAAATATTTTGGTCACACGACATAAAGATGTCCTATTAAATATAGGAGACCTTACTCTATCAAGAAGGTATGGATTCCAAAAGGATCAATCCAAATTGATAAGGATGTAAGGATTGTTAAATATGCTAACATGTATAGACCCAAAGGGACTTGGGTACCAAAGAAGGGATGAATCATACATTGTGTTGTAGGTGAAAGTAATAAAGAAAAACAAATGGATCATGGATAGTGGCTGCTCAAGACACATGACTGGAGATAAATCAAAATTCAAGGAACTCAACTTCAAAAGTGGAAATGTCAGTTTTGGAGATAACTCCAAAGGCAAAATCATCGGTATCAGCTCTATCGACAATGGTGATGTATCTCTATCCAAAGTCTTATTTATTGATAATTTGAAACATAATCTTCTTAGTATTAGTCAATTATGTGATAGAGAATGTAAAGTTATTTTTGAATCTTTTGCATGTAAAGTAGTAGACATCAAAACAAATAAGATAGCTTTCATATGTTATCGCCATGGCAATGTATTTTCTGTGGACCTAAATAATGCATCTCAAGTAAATCTATGTTTATTTGCATCAAAAGATGAGGACACATCCTTATGGAATAAAAGACTTGGACATGTTAGTATGGATGTAATTTCAAAACTTTCTAAAAGAGATTTAGTCAAAGGTTTGCCGAAAGCTTTTGTGATGCATGTGCCAAAGGCAAACACTCAAGAAGTTCTTTTAAACCAAAAAATATTGTTTCAACTTTTAGACCTTTATAACTTTTGCATATTGATCTTTTTAGTCCAACTAGAACCGCAAGCCTTGGTGAAAAACATTACTGTCTTGTTTGTGTTGATGACTATTCTAGATTCACTTGAGTACTTTTCTTGCTCATAAACATGATGCATTTCATGTTTTAATCCTTCATTTAAAATCTTTACAAACTAAAAAAGGATATGTTATTTCTAGTATTATTAGTGATCATGGAAAAGAGTTTGAAAATTTAGATTTTGAAAACTATTTTAAAGAGCATAGCATATCTCATAACTTTTCAGCTTCTAGGACTTTTCAACAAAATGGTGTTGTTAAAAGAAAGAATAGGTCTTTAGTTGAAACGGTAAGAACAATGCTTTGTGAAAACAACTTGCATAAATACTTTTGGGCTGAAGCTGTTAGCACTTCTTGCTACATTTTAAATAGAGCAATGATTAGGCTAATCCTTAAAAAGACCTCATATGAGTTGTGGAAAGGAAGAAAGCCTAATGTTGTATATTTTCATTTATTTGGGTGTAAATGCTTTGTTCTGAATAATGGCAAATACAACTTAGGAAAATTCGATGCCAAATCAGATGAAGCTATATTTCTTGGATATTCAATACATTCCAAAGCCTATCTGGTTTTCAACAAAAGAACTCTTTTAGTTAAAGAATCCATATATGTTATGTTTGATGAGTTTCCTTCTAAGGATGTTGACAAGAGTAATGAAGACAAAAGCATAGAAGAAATGATGGAAGATTTATCCTTAGAGAAACATGATGAGCATAGCATGGATTTTGGCAAGGACTCCAAAGATAAGGAAGAAATTGACTTAATTGAGTCCACACATTAACACAAAGAACCACATCATCCAAGAGTGAGAAATAAGGTTAAGGACTCACTAATTATTGGTGATCCACTTTAAGGAGTGAGGACAAGTTCAAAAGTCCACAACACTGGTGAGTATGTTACATTCCTTTCACAAGTTGAGCCAAAGAACATCAAGGATGCACTTGAAGATGATCAATGGATAATAGCCAAACAAGAAGAACTAAATCAATTCGAAATAAGTAAGGTTTGGACATTAGTTCCTAGATCTTAAGACCATCCGGTGATTGGTACAAAATGGGTATATCACAACAAATTAGACAAATCCAGAATAGTGGTAAGAAATAAAGTAAGGCTAGATGCTCAAGGATACTTTTAAGAGGAAGATATTGACTTCGATGAAACTTATGCTTCTGTAGCTAGATTAGAAGCAATTAGAATGCTACTTGCTTATGCATGCTATAAAAATTATAAATTATTTCAAATGGATGTTAAAAGTGCATTTTTAAATGGTTTTATTCAAGAGGAAGTGTATGTTGAACAACCTCCTGGTTTTGAGTATGAAAATTTTCCAAACCATATTTTTAAATTATGTAAAGCGTTGTATGGTTTAAAATAAGCTCCAAGAGCTTGGTATGAGAGGTTGAGCAATTTTTTCCTTAAAAATGATTTTTCTAAGGAAAAAGTTGATACAACCCTCTTTATTAAGTATGAGAAGTAAGACATTCTAATTGTTCAAATATATGTTGATGATATCATTTTCGGTGCTACTAATGAAAAGTTTTGTAAGAATTTTTCTAAGTCTATGCAAGGTGAATTCGAAATGAGCATGATGGGAGAACTCAACTTCTTCTTGGGTATACAAATTAAGCAACTAGAGCATGGAACATTGATCAATCAATCCAAGTACACCAAGGAGCTACTAAAAAGATTTGGCATGGACAATACCAAACCTCAACCTACTCCTATGAGTATCTCAATAAAGATGGAGATTGATGATAAAGGTAAAAGTGTTGATTCTAAACTATATAGAAGCATGATAGGATCATTACTTTATTTGACCACATCTAGAACCGACATTCTATTTAGTGTTTGCATGTGTGCACGTTTATAATCTAATCCTAATGAATTGTATATCGCCGGAGTAAAAAGAATTATGAGATACCTTGTGGATACACCAAATTTAGGTTTATGTTATCCAAAAGGGTCTTCATTTGATTTATATAGTTACTATGATGCGGATTATAGTGGATGTAGAATAGATAGAAAAAGTACAAGTGTCACTTGTCAATTTTTAGGAAATATGCTAGTATCTTGGTTTTTTAAAATGCAAAATTCAGTTGCACTATCAACTACAAATCAGATTATGTAGCAGCTGCAAGTTGTTGCACTCAACTTCTATGGATGAGAACTCAACTAGAAAATTTTGGACATTCATTTAATTGCATTCCTATAAAGTGTGACAACACAAGTGCCATAAATCTTTCTAAAAATCCAATTCATCATTCACGCACTAAGCATATAGATATAATGCCTCATTTTCTTAGGGATTATGTAAGCAAAGGGCATATTAATTTTGAATATGTGGATAGTAAGAAACAACTTATCGATATCTTCACAAAACCCTTGGACAAAAAAAAAACATTTTATTTCATAAGAAGGGAATTAGGTATGATTGATACCTCTTAGGTATGACTCTTAGCTTACTCTTAATTAGATACAATTAATTATAATGATTTGTAATGATATTGCATGATTTATAAGTATTTATGAAAATTTATGTATTTATATAACAAATTGAGACATAAGTGAGAGAATTTTATAAATTTCCATAAGATTAACTTCAGTTTACAAGAATTTATTATCAAAATGTATGAATTATAATCATGTGCATAGTAAAGCATAAATCAAAGCTCAAATTTCCTTTGTTTTCGAAAATTGCCTCGACCCTGATTTTACACCCGTTAATCCATTTAACGCCCGTTACAATTTTTCACGCCTGTTAAAATTTTTAAGGCCTGTGAAAAATCATTTTGTATCTTTTTAAAATTTTAGGCTTGTCTTTCACGATCGTGAAAGGTCTTCATGTCATGAAGATGCGGGTATTTAAAAAAATGTGCCTTCGTCTTTTCATTTCTATTTTAAAATCTCTCTCTCTCTTCCATTTTCTCTCAAATTTCAGATTTCCTCTCTCATTTTTTCACCTCCTTTTACATTATTTTCTATAAACCTTCATCTTTTCTTCCTCAAAACCATAAAACAATGGTAAAAACCATGAACGTGGGATCTAAAGGAAGAGGAAAGGGTCTAAATTTGGGTAAAGCGTCTCAAGCGTGGGAAGAACCGGTAAAACTTTCCTTCGGTCTTTCGTTTACCTCTCAGCATCACAATGACAAATTCTCTGTTCTTAGACAGTGAGGTAACCTGGTAAATGGTCGAAGCATAAAATTTACTGATTTGAGAATGATTGGTTTGAATGATTCTGTCACTAAGTATTGTGTTGATTTATTCGGTGATAGACATTTTGCTTATTACTCATCAGACTTATATTTTGAGCTGGTGTATGAATTTTTCACAACCTTGCTTATGAGTCTTACTTCTGACATGGCATTTAGGATAGGCAAAACCAACTGCTCTCTCTGTTCTTATGCTCTTGGTTCTTTGTTTAAGCTTAAATCTAGTGGGTTATGCCAAATTTCAGACCATTGGGATCCTTCCCTGTTTTGGGAAGCACTGACTGGTATTGCTCGGTTTGATGTTCGGACTGCAAAAGCTTTTAAGATTCAGGACCCTGCTCTTTGAATTATACATCGGTTTCTCACTTACTCGATTTTTGCCAGAGGAGACAACAATGGAGCTGTAAGTCGCAAGGAGTTATTTGTTTTGGACTGTTTGCGACAAGACGTCGATGTGGATGTTTCCAGATGGTTTGTGGATGCATTCAAAGATATGAGCTTAAAAGTTAAAGTCAAACTACTTTTTGGTATGTATGTCACTAGGATTGCCATTCATTTTTGGTATTGCTCATAATCCAAAATTCAAAGTTCCTCTCACTCCTAAAGATTATCTGGATATATCAACCTTTCGCGATATGGGAATTGCGATAAAGTTTGGTGATGGATGGGCTTTAACTACTACTGATGGAGATGATCAGGAAAATGATGAGTCTGATGAATAGCTAGCTACAATGTTTGATGACCCATCACAAAAATGTTCTCATAATCCCCCTTCGGTAACACCTCAATTCAGCTCTCAACCATCTAGTTCACAGAATCTTTTTAGAACCAAGTGTTGGAGCATTTGGATACGCTCAACACTAGGTTTGACTTTTTGGAGAACGAAGTTACTTCTCGGCTGGATCGACTTGAAGCAAATCAAAAAGAGCTTAAACAGTCAGTGGACAATCTTCGCAGTGTATTATCTATTAGAAGCAACCCACCCGATGACTCTTCCATTCCCCCTTCCTCATAGTCCTATTTTTCCAGAGCTTTGTTTATGTTATCATATTTTATCATGATTATGTTCATGTGATTAGCACATTTCATATTTGATAATTAATGAAATATTAGTTTGTTATAAAATTTTTCTACTTTTTGAGATATTAGTATGTTCAAGTGAATGAACCCTTTTTTATTATTGAAAAAAAGAGGGAGATAATATATATATTTGAATGTTGAACATGTTTATTCAATTAAGGGGAGTATAAACTTAGGGGGAGTATTTACCTTTTTGTGCACATTGTTTTGTCATTATAAAAAAGGGAGAGAATGTTGACTTTATAATGATTTTGATGATGTAATTTAAACCAAAACAAAGTGTTAATTGAATAATATATTACAAATGAATCTTTAACTTGTATTTAAGTATTTATTTAAAAACAGGGATTCACGCCTGTGAATATATTTAACGTTCGTGAATAGAATCAAGTCAAAATATGAAATTTACTCAGAAAAGATCTTCAAGCTTGTGTATATTTGTTCAAGGCTGTGAATGAATTTCACGACTGTTACTTATCTTCACGCCTGTGATTGATTTAAGAATGGTTTTTGGCTCAGAGACACAGAAAGATTTCTCAAGCCCGTAAAAAATTACTCACGCCCGTAAACCACTATCACACCAGTGATTATCTTTCATGCTCGAGAATGGTTTGAAAATTTGAAATTGGCACATAAGATTTCTAGGCTTTGAAATTTTATTCAAGCCCGTAAAGAATCATCTTCACGACCGTGAGTACTAGTCACGCCTGTGAATCGGTGGTTATCTGTCAACATCACGTCTGATCTATTTTTAAATATAGCCGTTGAAAAAAGATTTGTAGGCAAATCTTGCATTTAATGCAACCAAATAATCACATTTAATCACCATTCATTGAAGACTATAAATACATGAATATTTGAAGGTCAAACAACAAGAGAAGAACACATCTTAAGCAAAATAAAATAATTGTAGTTCATACTCTGTTTTTCAAATTTTTTGAACTTTTTGAGCTTTACTTCTTTATTCTTAGAGTTCTTACTAGTTTTTGGTAGTCATAATAACTATTCATATTTCATTGCATACTATTTGAATAGCATTGTATAAGTTTAGAGATACTTAGAAATCTCTATCTCTATTATTGAGAGTAAAAAAATATGAGTTGTAACTTAGTGTGTATAGAGTGAAATTCCAGAAAATCTATTGTATTTGAGTTGGGTGGTGCACCCATGTCACAACCCAACTTGGGAGCCATGACGGTCCTAGGGTACGGGTGTTGCTTATGCTACCAATGCGACGAAGAACCCATATAACTATACTATATGGCCTTCAATACAATAACAAGCTCAATATGCCTTGACAATCTTATGAAAAATTGGGCAGCATCTCCTCTATATAAGGAGTATGCCCAGCTGCTAAACATACAAATAAGCACTTCAACTAATACTTCCTTATCTATCTCAATTTCAAGGATCTCTCTGGATCTCCAATATCAACTCAATATCAACATCTGATCATCAGATCACATATATTCATCTCAACATATATGAATATATCTCAAAATATAACTTAAAGATATATAAATTCAACACACATATATATACATGCCAAACCTTAATTTATAGTACCATGATACCTCTATTTTGTACAATATTTACAAATACTTTGAGAATGGAATTTACATGTCAAAAGTAACCAAAATTTCCACGGCGAGGATAAGATGTGCCAATGGAATACGGGCCTCACAGCAGACCTGAAAATGATAACCACTGAAAGGGGTGAGTATAAAAATACTCAATGAATCCAAATGCATAAGAATACAGTAAATGCTATATAATGAAGAACTGCCCATATATGGCCTGTAGATTCAATGTACTATAACAAATAAAATAAGTAACAAGAATCTGTATCAATAATATATGAGTATTCATATCAATATTCAATATATAAGCCAATTCACATATGATATAATAGGATTAAGTCATATTCAAGTTCATATGCATTGTTCATAATAGGCACGATATTTTAGTGCTAAGTATACTATACGCAAAGGGGATTTGTCACAGCCCAACTTAGGAGCCATGACGGTCCTAGGGTACGGGTGATGCT